>CAUYLG010010929.1:0-126124 GCA_963573385.1 Cacajao melanocephalus | reverse complement strand
GGAGGGCAAGCAGGGGCCCAGCAGCTCCCACCTGGGGGACGGGAGGACGGAGGGCAAGCAGGGGCCCAGCAGCTCCCACCTGGGGGACGGGAGGACGGAGGGCAAGCAGGGGCCCAGCAGCTCCCACCTGGGGGACAGGAGGACGGAGGGGCTCAGGAACTAGGCGCTGGCAGCCGCCCTGAGCTTTTCTGGTGCCCTTTTCCCACCCCGCCTGCAGTTCCTGGCCTGATCCTGCACCCTCAGGAGCCCTGCGTCTTCACCTCCAGCGTCTGACCTGCAGCTCGCTGTCACTCGCATCCATCGATTGCTCCCTCCACTCTTCCACCGCGTCAGTGAGGAAGCAATCTTGGGAACGGTCAGCCAACTGGTCAAGGTGAGGCTCTCACGTGGAGTTTCCCAGCAGGAGGCTGCAGGCTCTGCCTTGAAGGTGCTGGAAATCACTGGAACTCTCACTCACGGGGCTGTGGCGTGTGCGCGCCAGCTGGCCGCTCATCCCAGGAGGAAGCCCCGCGTGGGTCCACGTGGTGGGGCACAGCGCGGCCCTGGGGCCGAGCGCTCGCGTCGCGGAGTTTCCTCCTGGATGTCACCAGAGCGTGCGCGCGCGGAAGCGAGGGAGGCGGAGGCGTCCTGGAGAGTGCGCCCTGAGCCCTGCGTGGACTCCCACCGGGGATACCTCGGAAGTCCGGACCTCCTGCTGGCACAGGCTATGCCTCCGCTCCCGACTCTACCGCGTGGGGCGACCTCGTGGGTGACCCGCGGGGGTCAGTGGGTCAGTGTTATTTGGGTAACGGAGGGAAAAGAGGCCCTGAGCGCCTCGCTTCCCAGCGCTTCTTGCGGAAGATTTTGCCGCTACCCAGAATATGTTAAGAAAGACAGCGCTTTCCATTGTGTGCAAACCTGCTCAGGTCACATGGAAAGCAGAAATCACCTGTGACCGGCCTCCCTGCCCCTGCCCGGGGCTCCCCGGTCTGCAGTCCCAGCCCAGGTTCGCGCATCAGGGCCGTGGCCTCCATCTGTCCCGGGCCGAGAGGACCAGAACCTGCTGGGGCGCACGGGGCTGCGGGGGCTGCTCCTGTGCCCTGCAAGATGGAGCAGCAGGGGCGAGCGCTGGGACCTCAGAGCGCCCCGCAGTCAACCAGCCCCACGCAGGAAGACATCGCCCTCCAGTGATTTATTTTTATTGGTAAATTGTGTTCCATTGCCTGGAGATAATATATTCTGCGTATCCAATTACCACTGATTTCCTTCCGCCTGTGTTGGCTATTTTGAACGAAGCTGCTATGAGCCTTTATCACAAGTCTTTCTATGGACGTGTAGTTTTTCCCTCTCTTGGCTAAACACACGGGAGTGGGAAGGCTGAGTCATGGCAGGTGTATGATTAAGTTTTCGCAGAACCGCTAAACAGTTTTCCAGCGCGGCTGTATCACTGCACATTCCCAACACAGCATAATGAGAGTTTTCCTTGTTCTGTATCCTCACCAGTGTTTAGTGCCGTCGTCTTTTGAATTTTGGCCACTGCAATGTGTGCATACAACATCTCATTGTTTTTTTTTAAGTTGTATTTCCCTGACGATTAATGGTCTGGAAAATATATTAAATTATTGAACTTCAAAGATGAGGGGAAATTTTTTCATTCTATGGGGCAAAAAATAAATAAATAAAATCCTTCACAAGGCTATCAGTTGAGTTGGGATTTTACTCATTTTACTCTATCCCCAAAAAATACAGTAGCAACTCTACAAAGTTCTGAAGGAAATGCAGTGCAACCAAAGGCACTTATTCCAAGCCAAGGTGTCACTCAAGTATAAAGGCCATGTGAAAAGTGTCCACGTAATAAAGAGTTAGAAAGCTCAATGCATTTGACCCTTTCTTAATGAAATACAGTCAATTAATACTTTTTTTTTTTTAGAAAAACGCTTGACAATAAAGGCACGTCATAGGAACGGCATTAAGTACGTGCTTCATGTAAGTGGGGCACTAATGCTATAGCCTCAGTCACTTTAAGACTACAGAATAGAATGTACATTTCTAAGCCTTGAGAGTAAAAATCTTCAAAAACTTGGGAGGTCAGAGGACAGAAGTTGGGAAGAAGTATAAAAGTGCTAAAATCCTCATCTTTTGGAGTCAGCAGTCAAATGCTGTTTAAAATTTAAACGTAGTTTAAAAGACCACTATGCCTTGTCCTCTTAACTTAAAACAAACCAAAACTCTCTTATTAACCTTTGAGTAAAGAAGTGATTCACTTTCACTTCCTTTTCTTTGGCTAAATTTCAGAATCTTTAATGTTGAAGTTGGGTGGTGATATTTAGGGTGATTTCTTTATCTTTGTGATTGAAACAAATCTTCAGTATCTTGAGGATGACATTTCTCATTCTTGCCACTTTTTAAGGTTTCTTTTTAATTGTGGTAAAATACACGCAACCTAAAATTTACCATCTTAACTATTTTTAAGCATCCAGTTCAGTGGCATTAAGTACATTCACATTGTTATGCAACTGTGTTAGTCTGTTCTCACACTGCTATAAAGAACTATCTGAGACTGGGCAATTCAGGAAGAAAGAGGTTTAACTGACTCACAATGCTGCAGGCTGTACAGGAAGCATGGTTGAGGAGGCCTCAGGAAACTTAAAATCATGGCAGAAGGTGAAGACGAAGCATGCACCTTCTTCACATGGTGGAGTGAGAGAGCAAAGGGGAAGGTGCTACACACTTCAAACAACCATATCTAAGAATTCTAGCACAAGAACAGCAAGGGTGAAGTCCGCCCCATGATTCAATCACCTCCCACCAGGAACCTCCTCTAGTACTAGGGTTTACAATTTGACCTGAGATTTCAGTGGGGACACAGAGCGAAATATCACCACTGCCCATCGGAAGCTCCGTACCTACTAAACAGTAATGTCCCATTTCCCTGCCCCAGCCCCTGGCAACCACCATTCTACTTTCCATCTCTATGAATTTGACTACTCTAGACACCTTACATTAATGGAATAATTAGGTATTTGTTCACATGCTTATTATTGTTTTCTTTATTTTTTTTATTATTTCATTTAGCATAATGTCCTTAAGTTCATCCATGTTGTAGCGTGTGTCAGAATTTCCTCCCTGTTTAGGGCTTCATCATATTCTGTTATGTTATATATATTATATAATAATTGTATTCTGTTATTATACACACACACACATACACACACGCATATATATATATATCACATTTTGTTGATCCATTCATTGTAGATGGAGACTTGGGTGGCTTCCACTTTTTGGTTATTATGAACATGGGTGTTGGGTGTTTATATCTCACATATCTCTTTGAGTCCTTGCCTGCCATTCTTTTGGCTATATAATCAGAAGTAAAATTGCTGGATCATATAATATTTCTATTTCTAATTTTTTGTGAAACTGCCATATTGGGTGATTTTAATACATGCTTCTTTTTATTATTCTTAATTTCTTAATTTTTTTTTAACAATGAACGTATGTTTACAGAAGCAAAATACAAAAAGATTTTAAAGTAGAAAATAAAGTAAACAAATGTTGATCACTTTGGAGAAGAAGGTAAACATAAGAATTGCAGGCAATCATTGAAACGTTTTTTAATTTTTAATTTTTTTTTTTTAAGGAATTTCTCTCTGTCACCCAGGCTGGAGTGCAGTGGCGCAATCTCGGCTCACTGCAACCTCCTGGGTACAAGTGATTCTCCTGCCTCAGCCTCCTGAGTAGCTGGGATTACAGGTGCCCACCACCATGCCCAGCTAATTTTTGTATTTTTAGTAGAGACGAGGTTTCACCATGTTGGTGAGGCTGGTCTAAAACTCCTGACCTCAAGTGATCCACTAGCCTCAGCCTCCCAAAGTGCTAAGATTACAGACGCATGCCCAGCCCAGTCACTGAATCTTAAATGAACCTGAATCCAAAGAATCATCTGGATCTTCTCAGTGCTGGGACCTTGGCTTCTGAACTGATTCTCATCTGGCCTCCGTTAAACATCTATGGTGAGGGATACATCTGCTGTCAGATCATTGGGTGACTCCTGTCATCAGTCAGGGACTGTGGCTAACCTGCATATTCTCACAGATGGTAAAGCAATGCTTTGCACACAATATATTTTCAATAAAATTTGCCAAGGCTTTTATAGATACAACTTGTTTGGAGTATGTAGTAAAACTGAAAATGTACATATCCTATGATCTAAAAACTTCTAGGTTTAAATGTTTCCAGAGAGAAACTCTTCCATGTAGACACAGTAGGACATATTGAAGGAGTTCCATTGCAGCGTTCTTCAGAATAGCACAACCATGGAAGTGACCTAAACACCCACTGCCTGGTTAGACTAAGATGTATTAGGCCAGGTGCAATGGTTCACGCTTTAATCCCAGCACTTTGGGAGGCCAAGGCAGGAGGATCACTTGAGCTCAGGAGTTTGAGACCAGCCTGGGCAACATGGTGAGATATCATCACTACAAAAAACATAAAAATTAGCCAGGCATGTGTTTTTTGTAGAGATGAGTTCTCACCATGTTGCCCAGGCTGGTCTCAAACTCCTGAGCTCAAGAAATCCTCCAGCCTCGGCCTACCAAAGTGCCAGGATTACAAAAGTTAGTCAGGCATGGTGATGTGTGCCTGCAGCCCCAGCTACTTGGGAAGCTGAGGTGGGAGGATCACTTGAACTTGGAATGTCAAGGCTGCAGTGAGCTGCAGCCTGGGTGACAGAACAAGACCCTGTCTCAAAAGAAAAAAAAGAAAAAAAAAGAAAAAAGTGATGTTGCATTCACACCATGGAATTCTATAGAGCAGTTAGAAGGAGGTGAACTATTTTTCTATAACAACATGTAAAAACTAAAATATATTTTGAATGGAAAAGACATTTGCAGCATGAGACAAATTATATCAATCATCAGATATGCAATAGAAACTATTGATGAATATAAATACATATGGAGCATTTTGGGGTTGTTAGAATATTTGTGATTCTTAATAATGATTGCTCTGTGGGCAAGGGAGACAGAAGCAGGAATCATACAAAGCCAGCTTCATTTGTTTTATTTCATTTATATTTTAAAAGATGGAGCCAATCTGACATCATGTCATCAGTCGCCAGTTGTGGGTGGGAGGCTCTCAGGTCTTATGTCCATTATTTTTATTGCTCTTTTTTTTTAATTTGTCAAAACAAAACTTACAGCAAAATTTCTGTTTCTAATCCCTGTCCTTCTATAGCAGGATATCATGTTTTGAAATAGTTATCTAACGAATAAGATATATTCGTTCAGTGATTGTTTTCTTATTTAATAAAAACATATGTAAATTTGAGTCACAACTTCATTTAGCCTGCATTCCATCCCAAAGTAGAAAAAAAGGTTTTAGTTATATTTCAGTTATTTTGTGCCCAATCAATGCATAATTTCTCTAATACTTTGAGATACTAACAATGCCTTTATTACTGACATAAAAGACCTCTCATAGAGCACGGGCCCTCATTTGAGAAACACCGTTTTAGGTTATTCAAACAGCTTATCAAATTGGCAAGCTACCAAATGTCTTCGAAGACCCCTCCTTGTTTCTCAAACTCACCTCATAAAGGGTGATCTGCGGTGTCTCCTTTTCTTGTGAGGAACAGATGTCTGAATTTTTGGATGCATTTTTTTTAATTGTACTTTAGGTGCTGGGGTGCATGTGCAGATCATGCAGGATTGTTGCACAGGTACACACATGGCAATGTGGTTTGCTGCCTCCATCCCCCTGTCACCTACATCTGGCATTTCTCCCCATGTTATCCCTCCCTGACCTCCCCACCCCCCCCACTGGTCGTCCCTTGCCCCCACAAACAGACCCCAGTGCGTGATGCTCCCCTCCCTGTGTCCATGTGTTCTCATTGTTCAACACCCGCCTATGAGTGAGAACATGCAGTGTTGGATTTTCTGTTGTTGTGTCAGTTTCCTGAGAATGATGGTTTCCAGATTCATCTATGTCCCTACCAAGGACAGGAACTCATCATTTTTTATGACTGCATAGTATTCCATGGTGTATATGTGCCACATTTTCCTTGTCCAGTCTATCGTCGATGGGCATTTGGGTTGCTTCCAGGTCTTTACTATTGTAAACAGTGCTGCTATGAACATACGTGTGCATGTGTCTTTATAATAGAATGATTTATAACCCTTTGGGTATATACCCAGTAATGAGATTGTTGGGTCAAATGGAATTTCTATTTCTAGGTCCTTGAGGAAGCGACACACTGTCTTCCACAATGGTTGAACTAGTTTACACTCCCACCGACAGTGTAAAAGTGTTCCTATTTCTCCACATCCTCTCCAGCATCTGTTGTCTCTAGATTTTTTAAGATCGCCATTCTAACTGGCGTGAGGTGGTATCTCAATGTGGTTTTGACTTGCATTTCTCTAATCATCAGTGATAATGAGCATTTTTTCATATGTTTGTTGGCCTCATATATATCTTCTTTTGAAAAGCATCTGTTCATATCCTTCTCCCACTTTTGAATGGGTTTGTTTGTTTTTTTTCTTGTAAATCTGTTTTAGTTCTTTGTAGATTCTGGATATTAGCCCTTTGTCAGATGGGCAGATTGCAAAACTTTTTTCCCATTCTGTTGGTTGCTGGTTCACCCTAATGATTGCTTCTTTTGCTGTACAGAAGCTCTGGAGTTTAATTAGGTCCCATTTGTCTATTTTGGCTTTTGTTGCCAATGCTTTTGGTGTTTTAGTCATGAAGTCCTTGCCTATTCCTATGTCCTGAATGGTTTTGCCCAGGCTTTCTTTGAGGGTTTTTATGGTGTTAGGTCTTATGTTTAAGTCTTTAATCCATCTGCAGTTAATTTTAGTAACCATTTTGAAGCGAACAATTAAATGGCACTTAGCAGTCATTATGTTGTGCAACCACCTTTGTCTAGTTCCAAAATATTTCATCACTCCAAAAGGAAACTCCGTTATCTATTAAAATCACTCCCATTTCTCCTTTCCCTAGCTTCTGGCAACCTGTCTCTATAGATTTACCTGTTCTAGAGTTTTCATGTTATTATACAGGATGTGAGCTCTTTTTGGTCTGGTTTGTTTCACATAGCATGTTTCCAAGGTTCATCCACATTGTAGCACGTATTGTAATTTCTTCCTTTTCATGGCAGGATAATACTCCATTGTGTGGGTATACCACGATTTGTCCATTCACTCACTGATGGACCTTTGGGTTGTTTCTACCTTTTGGCTATTGTAAACAGTGCTGCTGTGAACATGGGTGTACAGTTTTCAGTTTGGGTGCCTATTTTCACTTGGTAGTATCGGGGGTATATACCTAGGATTGGCATTGCTGGGTTATATGGTAATTATATGTACTTTTTGAGGCACCTACCAAATTGTTTTCTACATTTTTAACTGAGCACTTAACCTGTACCAAGCACTGAGTTGAAGACTTCACAAACATCTAGAGCCAAGAGGAGACAGATGGCCAAAGTAGTTCAAGTCTTTAGGAATTTGTGACAGTACTCTCTCACTCCACCCTGTCTCCCTCTTTTTATGCACATATTCTTTAATTATCAATCAGCAGTAATTAATTACAGTAATAACCACTTATATTAGTTCATTCTTGCATTGCTATAAAGAAATGCCTGGGACTGGGTACATTATAAGAAAAGAGATTTCATTGGCTCATGGTTCTGCAGGCTTTACAGGAAGCATGCTGGCATCTGCTTCTAGGGGGGCCTCAGGGAACTGACAATCATGGCAGAAGACAGAGCAGGAGCAGGTGTCTTCATATGGCTGCAGCAGGAGGGAGGAGGTACTACACACTTTTAAACAACCAGAGCTCATGATAACTCAGTATCAAAAGAACAGCCCTCAGTGAATGGGGCTAAACCATTCATGAGAACTCCACCCACATGATCCAGTGACCTCCAACATTGGGTATCACAGTTGAACATGAGATTTGGTTGGAGACACAGACCCAAACCATATCACAACCATTTACTGAACAAATATTATTCCACATAATAGATATGATTAACCCATTTTTGCAGGCTCAAGTAGCAGAATTTGAACCCCGGTCTATTTGACACCAAAATCTATGCTCTTTCAACACACTACACATTGCCACTTCTTGACAGCAGAAACAGGGAAGGCCTAAAACAAACCCCAAATATCAAATCGAAGCTGCTCTTGGCTGGCGGGAAGCCACAGAGCACTACTCTGTGGCTGTGGACTCTGTTGTAGACCCATCATTACATTTGCAGGCTGGCCTGGGTGGTAAAGATGAGCACAGTCTCAGGATTACTAAGATGACACTGGATTATTTCTGCTGTGACAAGTTAAGAGCCCCTGGCATGACATGGAACTGAGGTGACTCTGCCTGGAATGGTAGGGTTTTACAGTTAGTTGTAAGTGAAGTGGGTGCACATAACTTGCTAAAAATAGGGAGTGTTGCATATGATTCACTGTCTTTAAATTAGAGCAGATTCAGAGCTATCTCTAAAGCAGTATCTGTCGCTCACTTTGCAGCCAATAGTGTTTCTGATGTGAGAGCAACAAGGATAACACTTCACCTACATCTGTCTCGGAGCTTCTCAATCTTGAGTAATCATCAGAACCACCTAGAGGACTTCTTAAAAACAGATTCCTGGGCCTCACTCCCAGAAATCTTGGTGCAGTAGGTCTAGGCAGGGTGCCAGATTCTGCAGATCTAATATGCTCTCAGATGATGCCTGTGCTATTCAGACAATCAGAGTGGGGTAAAGAAGGAAAAGTAAGTGAGCAAGAGGGACAACTGTGACAGATTCCCAAAGATGACTTGAACTACTCCAGCCCTCTGGTCTCCTCTTGGCTCTAGATGTTTACTCTCCAAGTACACTATCTTGTGAATTCTTCAACTTAGGACCTGGCACTCATAAGTGCTCAATTTAAAATATAGGAAAACAATTTGGAGGTTCCTCAAAAAGTTCAACATAAACTTATTATATAACCCAGCAATCCCAGTCCTAGGTATATACCCAAAAGAACTGAAAACAGCTATTCAAACTAAAACTTGTACACACATGTTCACAGACTCCACTTTAAATAGCACTAGCCAGTCTTATTTGTGCCAAGACTCCCACTAACCAGCCATTGCTGACTTACCATTAATACTCAGGACATTGCAAGCATCACAGCACTTCATGCCCCTACAAGATATGTGTAGATCCTTCTCAAAAGCAGAGTATTTCCATGAGAGTGTCTCTCACTCTCTTGCATGTGTCCAAGTAAGAGAACATTTTATTAGGTTAGTATAAAAGTAATTGCTAATAGAACCACTGATTCAGAGAATTGGAAGGTTTTGTGTGTGTGTGTGTGTGAGATGCAGTTTTGCTCTTCACCCAGGCTGGAGTACAGTGGTGCAATCTCAGCTCACTGCAACCTCCATCCCCAGGGTTCAAGAAGTTCTCCTGCCTCAGTCTCCTGCATAGCTGGAATTACAGCTGCCTGCCACCACACCCGGCTAATTTTTGTTTTTTTGAGTCAGAGTCTTGCTCTGTCACCAAGGCAGGAGTGCAGTGGCATGATCTCAACTCACTACACCCTCTGCCTCCCGAGTTCAAACAATTCTCCTGCCTCAGCCTCCCCAGTAGCTGGGACTGCAGGTGTGTGCCACCACACCTGGCTAATTTTTGTATTTTTAGTAGAGATGGGGTTTGGCCAGGCTGTTCTCGAACTCCTGACCTTAGGTGATCCACCCGCCTCAGCCTCCCAAAGTGCTAGGATTACAGGCATGAACCATTATGCCCAGCTGCTAATTGGTAATTTTAAAGGGCATGGATCCCATTCACATTGCTCAGGCCACAGAATAATGACAATTATGCTAATTACTCCTCCAAACCTCATGGCAGTTTGGGGGACTATGGTTTTCCCTCCGCCAGCTGCCTCCATGGGCAATGTCCTCTACAAAACTATGCTTTCTTACCTCCTTGCCTCTCCAGAACCTATCTCTTACAAAGGAGCGCACAGCCTCCTGGAGATGGTTCTGTTTATTTAAGGCAACCGGGGGCAACAGGCTGCATGCTAAAGATGAAACGGGAGCTGTGTTAATTTCATGTTAATGACAGCAGAGCAATTTTCTTACAGGAAATAACTAGTTACCTTAATCATTTTAAGTAGTTATTAGCAGCAACCTAAAAAGGATGGCTATGCTTATCACAATACACGCACAAAGGAAATGAAGACATGAATAACAAGACCTTAAACAGACTTCTGGCATCTTCCTTCTGGGTGGTATTAAATGGTATTAATCTTTTTAACTGACTTCAATCCTGAGTCCACAGCCATGTGATAAAATGTTAAGTGAACTGCTAGAAATAGAGGTGGTCCCCCCAGATTTATTGTGCCAATTTACCAGCTGCAGAAGAGCACACCACTGAGAAAAGCCGAAGAAAGAATGACAGGTAGATGAATGGATTAATTAATATAATGCAGATAATAGCATCTTTTCCAATATTAATACTTCTTCGGAGGCCACTCTGTATATGTCTCTGGGAAAGAAAAAAGCTAGAATATATTTTTTGTTGTTTCATCCCACCCCCCCCTCCCTCACAAGATAACGATCAGAGTTAAGAAATGAATAAAACTCAGACAACTTTATCCAGGCCACAGCCACACAATAAAAAAGAAAAAGTAACCACACAAGAAGAATAAAGTGCTTGTTCAAGGGTTTTACAGTTTTAAGACATGTCAAGTAATTTTTTTCCTAAGTAAGAGGACTGTTTTTCTTCCCTGAGGTGGTTGTGCTTATGAAAGGAATCAACTGGATCAATTCAGGAAAAACGATCTACATTGACAAAGTATATTTAATGCATATGATGTGTCAGGAGCTGTGCTAGGTCCTGGGGAAATAATTTCTATAAACCACTGTCCGGCCCTCAAACAGCTCTCATTTTACCTGGGAGATACCCTATACACAAATCATTGCAATATGGAGCAGTTGAGCCCTTAATAGAGGTATTTTGTGGGCATGATGGTGGCAGAGAGGCATGCATGAGCATCTCTACCTGCAACTTGAGGCCTGAGCAGGGTTTTGAAGGACAAGTAAGAGTTTTCCAGATGAACATCGGGGGAAGGACATTCTAGGAGGAGGGGAAGGTGTGTTTATACATATGGATGTGCAAACTGCCAGGTCCACCCAGGAAGATGCAGTGGCTTGGCTGGCCAGCGTATGTGGGCTGGGCAGGGAGGTGAAGAGGGCCTTTCAGGGTGGCTATAAGAGCCTGGACATTTGCCAGAGGAACCTAAGGTGCCACTGAAGGATTTCCTATGCAGGGAAGTGAAATGTTTAGACCTAGAGCCATCACAATGGCTATGGAGAGACATAAGGTTGGAAGCAGCAAGGCCAGTTAGGAAATGATGCAATAATAGGGTAAGATGACTTGAGGCCCTGATCTGAAGCAGTAGTGCTGGGCCTAATAAGGACAGCAATAGTTGCAAGAACCGTGAAGCATATTACCAAAATCCACAGAACTTCGTGACTAATGAGCTCTCACGAATAAGGAAGACAAAAGAGTCTCTGTAGGCGCTCAAGTCTATAAATGTAGCACTGGGAGGATGATGGCCATGTTAGAGGGGACGCAGGAGGAGGAGGCGGTGATTTGGAGTGGAGTTCGGGGTGGTAGGATAACGAGCTTGACTGGGAATAGGCTATTTGAAGTACAGAATTCCCACTGAGTGCTCATAAGTCCTTCTTGCATAGACACAATGATTCACCACAGCCAGCTGAGGTAGCTGCATGGATTACCTGGGGCCATCCCTTGTCTCTAGCATCATCTGGGACATCAAAGTTCCTGCTTACCAAATGCCAAAGGAAAATGAACACAAGAGAGGATCCAGTGCTGGCTAGGACTAGGGGGTTCATTTTCTCGTCACTGCTCAACCCAGCTCTGAATTCATGGACCAAGAAAGCAAAGAATAGCCCTTTCCTGAAGCCATCCGATGTGATGGGCATTAAGGCCACAAGACTGTTCAACTCAGACCAACAGCAGAGGTGTGCGTTTTGTCTCAGCCAAGACTGAGTCAAGAGTATCCGTTTCTTGGGTATGCCTCGGAATAAACTAAGTTGGTAGAGTTCTTCTTCCAGGTCTCCCCTCCTGCAAAGCCCCTGGAGCTCCCTCCCCACTAGAAATCAGCCAGACCTCAGGGAACTCATTTTAACTATTCCCGTAGAAGATTGGGACTGGCAGGGTGAGGGATCTAGGCTGGTAGAATTCATTTCTGTTCAATTCAGCTCTCCTGGGCAAATGGCGTGGGAATCAAGAAATGAGCTTTTTCTGAATTTCGGAAGCCCTTCCTGGGACACTGTACTGCAGGCTATCTGCAGTTCACCTTCATTCTGGTTTCTTGTTAAGAGCCAGGCTCTAATATTAGGCTCCTGGGGTCCAATTTCTAGCTCTTCAACTTATTAGAAAAATGAGATATTGGGTAAACTACTTAACCTCTAAGGTTTGGTCCCCCGGCCCCCGCCACTCTCCAAAATAGGGATGATGAAAACGTTATTACCTAACCCCATAGGGGATTCATTAGGAGGATCAAATAAGATAGTGCTTATAAAACACCAAGTACAATGCCTTGGGGTTGTACCCAATAAATGTTATCTGTATTACTGTACTAACGTAGGCCAACTGATCCCAAACCAGGTGCTAGTTACTCATTTGCAAAATTGATTAAAACCATGGACTGCTAGTGAACTTTATAGCTCTGGCATGCTGTGTTCCTGTATGCACTGGGCATTGAGCCATCCTCATGGTGGTGGTGGCAGCAGTAGTATTGCTTGTGTGTGCGTGTCTGTGTGTATTTTGGAGACAAGGTAATAAGTGTGGGAATATAAGTAAGATTCTTGAGTGCCTATTGCATGTATGGTGGATACTAGTGTTTTACATGCATTAACTTATGTAATCCTTACAAAAACTAGGGAAATAAGTAGTATTATCTCCACCTTAAAGATGAAGTTCAGAGAGGTTAAGTCAATGCCCTAAGTCACAGTTATTAAGTGGCGGCAAGGCTGGGGTTAGATTTCTAACTCTTCTTACTACTCACAGGCTATGGAGGAACTGCTACAAGCACAAAAGTTATCATTTAAAGCACAGTCAGGTCCACGTTTTAATGTTACAAGAATTCAGAAAGAGGAAAACAGCAAATTTATATAGGAAAATCCAGGAGGCCAGTATGGAAGAGACAGCAATTTAGGAGGGGCTTTCCACTAACAGAATTACAGCCTAAACAATGGCCATTCTGAATGGAAACAAACCACATGGACAAAGACCCAAATGTGTGAAACTGTGGGGCATGTTCAGGGGGCATCAAAGAGACACTTCAATGGCAGGTACCTATTGTTGAGGAGGAGATGAGAGAAGGCTGGGAAAGTCAGAATTGGGCTGTGGAAAACCCTGAGAGACAGTTCAGGGCAGGGAGCCCTGAAGGTGGGAAGGAGACAGCATTAGCAGCTGCGAAGAGCCAAAGACTGTTTCCCAGTCAGAACCTGCAGGAGAGGGTTAGTGCTGTGTCTGAGGTAGCTCCTACCTAGAAGACAGAACCCAAGACTTACAGCTGACAGATACACCAAGCCAGCTGTGCCTATTTCTCCACAACTAGCATGAAGCAAAACACTCACTACAAGAATGCAAGGGGACTTCCTTCCACAGGGATTCATTTGTTTAGCCACCCACTAAGCCTGAGTGACAATCCCAAGTCCCAAAGCACTTCTACCTATTGGAGGCCAGATAACTTAGTACTTAACATTTTGTCTTTGGCATCAGGCACAAGCTCTTCTTCTATTAAGTAGTGTGTCCAAGTCACACAGTTATTCACATCTCTAAGCCTCAGTTTCCTTAACTCTAAATTGGAGGTGATAAGGTTCTCATACGTGGAGTTTTTGTGAGGATTAAATGAAATAATGCATGAGAACTGGCTAGCACAGCCCTGGCTCACATTATGGCCCAATAATGTTCACTAGTGTCCACTAGCTGTGTTGTTACTCCTTGTGAATATAAGAGATAAATGCCTGGAAACTTGGGGAAGTATGGATGATCCAGATAAAGCCAGAGAAAGAGCTGGAATGCAGCTCAGGAGTCACTAACTCCTCAGCCAGGGCCCAACAAGAGATGAATTCCCCAGGTTCACACGTAAGTTGGTGTACCAGAGATTCCAGGAAAAAAAAAAAAAAGAATGTGGACCCAAATGATCAGAGAAGCTCCCCGCAATCCTTGGCGAGAAGGGGCTGCTTCTATGGCCAACAAACCAGGTCTAACATGTGGCTCTGCCTTTTACTAACCAAGTGACTTCAAGCAAGTTGTTTCACCTCCTCCACCTCAGTTTCCCCATCTGCTAAATGGGGACAGTAATCTCGGCCTGTACATGTGTTGTGAGAACTGAATGAGATGACTTCTGTAAGGCATTTAGGACCCTGCTAGCACATGGGAAACTCTCCTTAAATGGTAGCTACCATAATTCTTCTAAATGAAGATCAGGCAAGAAAAGATGCGCAGATAAGAGCAGGGAGGTGTATTATTCCATTTTTGTGCTGCTAATGCAGATGTACCTCAGACTGGGTAATTTATAAAGGAAAGAGGTTTAATTGACTCACAGTTCCACGTTGCTAGGGAGGCCTCACAATCATGGCGGAAGGCAAAGGAAGACCAAAGGGACATCTTACATGGCCGCTGGCAAAGAGAGAGAATGAGAACCAAGTGAAAGGGGTTTCCCCTGATGAAATCATCAGAACTCAAGAGACTTATTCACTATCATGAGAACAGTATGGGGGAAACTGCTCCCATGATTCCGTTATCTCCCACCAGGTCCCTCCCACAACACATGGGAATTATGGGAGCTACAATTCAAGATGAGATTTGGTTGGGGACACAGCCAAACTATATCGGGGGGTACACCAGACAAAATCAGCAGCTTGACCAAGTCTACAGATGGAAAATAGACTGTGTTTGGGAATCGGAGACCTGGTTTCAAGTCTAGATCTGTTGAAAAACAACTAAGTGACTTTGAGTCCTCAGTTCCTCCTGTCTGAAAGACAGTTTCAAAGCACCCTGGCCTAATTCACAGAAGGGCTATAGTTTGGGTTCAGAAAGGAAGTGGGCAGGCAGATACATTGTAAATTATAAAGCTCTGCCTGCAACAGCTGGTTTTCTCTCTCCCTGGACTGAGAACTGCTCAAGGCCAAGACCGAGTCTCCATCTTCAAATTACCTGTCCCTGGTATAGTAGCTGGCATGGCATGGGTGGACCACACTGTCCCCACTCACCCTTGGGAATGTCTCAGACTCTGGCTACCCAAGGGGTGAAGACCTTCCCCTCTAGCTGACCCAGTTCTACTGGAAACAGCCTTTGCCCTGGCAGAAGACAGAGGTCCTAGAGGGAGCCATGGTATTTGGGGGTAAACCCTTTGCTGACTAGTTGGGCCTGGGTTACAAGGATAGGGAGGAAAGAATGAAAAATGGAATCTGCCCCAGAGAGATTGGGACCAGTGGTTTCCAAGTAAAGTGACAGTGCTCTCATATACACAGAGATACACTTGGAATGGATACTGAAGTCTTAATATAGACTGCCCACACGCCTGTTCCCAAGTGCTGTCAGCAAGATGCTATCTCTGTTTCCCTCCCAGAGTATATTTTGGAAGCTTAGGACAAGGGCACCATCTGGACTTCCCTGCAGTACAGTGAGAGTCATTTGGCTTTCCCTCCTCCTGTCTCCTTTCCCCACTGTCACCCCCAACTCACCCTTCAGTCACAGGACCAAAGATCCTTCTATAAAACAAAATCCACTAGGAAAGAACCACAGCTTCATCCACCACAGAAGTGGCACTGAATGACCACACAGGGTGCAGCAGGAAGGAGGTTGCAACCCAAGGTCATTTTTTTGCTTGACCCCTAAGACACTGCAGCCTTCATGAAGATGCTCAGCAGAAATGTGTAGCACAAGAATGTATCATTCTTTCAATTTACCGAAAAGGAAACTGACTTTCCTAGCCACAGCCCTCCATCTGGGCAGGATACACACATACATACCATGAGGGCTGTTTTCAAATGTGTAGAGGGTATTTGGGATTGACATCATGATAGAAGTCCTGCAAGCAATTAGTGGGAGTGGTGCAAAGGTTCTAAAGGCAAGCATGGGACGGCCACACACAATGAAGACTTGTTCAGACCCCACTGTTCACTGGTCTCTAGTAACACCGTCTGGGGAGCAGGGGGAGAGCTGGATGCCGAGATTTAACTTGCAAAGGCCCTTTCATCAGAGTTCATAATTCCTCCTTCAATGTGGTGTGTCCCTGTGGTGCCCTCCCTCCTACGTGGCATGTAAGAGCCTGTAAAACAGATGTCATTGTCCTCTAGCATTCGGCTTCATTTCAAATTGCAGCAACAGGTGGGAATCAATGTGACTAACCCTGGATTGTTCAAATTAGTTCCTGAATCAATGCTTTTGGACTTTTCCACATAAATATGGGGACTTTCTTGGTATGTGGTATTTCTTGCCATTTATTTTCCAATAATTGGATGAAATGTGTCTTGTTTCGTGGAATAAGCTAATACTTTTTTGTGTTTGCCAAAAGTTGTTTTGTGCTCATTATTCATCTTTTGTAATCTTCTTGGATGCTTTTCCCAATCTTTCAGAAGCCTGTGTTGGGATCTCCTATTCCCTGCAATCTGAAATGATACATCATTTTCTTATTTGCTTTTTTATTAAGAAAATAAATCACTAAATAATTTGTGGTGCCTTGTATAGTTAAAATATTAAGACTCAGGCAGGTATTCAAATTACTTTTGTCAAGTACTGGCACATGAGAGACGTTATTAAATTTCCGTGATTTGATTCCAGCGTTAGGAATGCCTGGCTCACCAAGAACCTCGGCAAGCTCTGGAAGGGCAGGAATAGGGGAAAGTTGGCAGGCAGTTGGCAATGTAATTTCTGGAAGAATCAGATGCCAAAGTGAGGAAATGTGCTATACGGCCAGGCACGGGGGCTCATGCCTATAATCCCAGCACTTTGGGAGGCTGAGATGGATGGATCACCTGAGGTCAGGAGTTCGAGACCAGCCTGGCCAACATGGTGAAACTCCATCTCTACTAAAAATACGAAAATTAGCCAGGCATGGTGGTGTGCACCTGGCATCCCAGCTACTCAGGAAGCTGAGGCAGAATTGCTTGAACACAGGAAGTGAAGGTTACAGGGAGCTGAGATCACAGCATTGCACTCCAGCCTGGGCAACAAGAGCAAAACTCCATCTCAAAAAGAGAGAAAGAGAGAAAAGAAAAGAAAATGTGGTGTAGTAAAGGGTTACTTCTCTCTAGAGTTTTCAACTCAGTGTTAGAAACAACATTCCTTACCCCTGCACGTATACCCACTTCTCCAAAAGTGTGATGACTTTCCACTGTTCTTAGCATAAAGGCAATATTCTTACCAGGGTCTCCAAGACTGAATGTGATCTCCTTTTACCTTTTTCTCCTGGGTCAGCCTACCTCATTCCCCTTCCCTTCTGGGCTTCAGCCTGTTCCTCTTACACATGGTCTTCCATAATGCTACAGGACATTTGTACATGTGCTTCCTGCTGCCTCAAAGGTCTTCCCTCTTTTCATCTCCTCATGCCCAGCACAGTGCCTGGCAAAGGGAAACACATAAAGGTTTGTTGGAAGAATAAATGAGTGAAGGTTTGGGTTGCAGTTCTCAGGTTTAGGATATTTAGTTTCGTTTGAATTTGGTTCAATTTGACCTAAACACAATCAAATGGAGAAACCAGAAGTCGCAAAGTGGCTACCAGGAGGCCCTGGGACTAAGCTGCACATTTATATTTTTTGGCCATGGTCCTTGCCTAGCCTTCTTCTCTGTCGATGCAACCAGCCTGGTCCCATAATCATCCATTTGCAACCACAGGCATAAACATGCTGCCTACTGAAACTTTGGTTTAAATATTTGGTTTCAATTCTATGTACAGTCAGTCACATACCACATGACAACATTACTGTCAAAGACAGGCTGCCTATGTGACAGTGGTCCCCTAAGATTACAATGCCATATTTTGATGGAGCCTTTTTCTATGTTTAGATACACAAACACTCACCACTGTGTACAATAAAATTGCCTATGGTATTCAGAACAGTAAAATATTGTGCAGGCTTGTAGCCTAGGGCAATAGGCTATACCACATACCATCTAGGTTTACGTAAGTACACTCTATGATGTTCACACAATGACAAAATCACCTAATAACGCATTTCTCAGAATGCATCCTGGTCGTTAAGGAACGTATGACTGTAACTTGGTTGACTTTGATGGAAATTTAGGAGGCAACACCCTATATTTCCCACCAATGTTTTAGAAGAATCACAAAACCCTCTCCTTAAAATCTCCATGTTTTCCAGATAAAGACCCTGAGATCTAAAAGGGGACAGTGACCTACTGAGCACACCTACCTACTGAGTGGCAGAGCTGTCATTTAAAACCCAGCCCCTTTGACTCCCAGCCCTATACACTTTCTAGCATTTATCCCTACAGTCAATCCACTGTGGGTTTAATGGCTTTGAAACAAACCAGTATGTGTTTCTGCTTATTATCACACTTTATGCAATTAATGTGTACAAAATCAATCCTAGTTTTGTGAACATTTTATCCAAATTGCTGTGCAGCTTCATTTATGAGAGGAGAGAAAACCCTCCTGTCTTATCTAATAGATGTTATATGTCTATTTTCCATGAGTAGGTAAGTTAGGAGAGTAGCCACCTAAAGTGACTCTTCTGAATTAACTCTGAGTGAGTAAGAGGGCTTTGGCAAGCAGTGTGTGAGGATTCAGTCTTTCCTTCCTCCAAGATGGGGATTGTGAAGTGAGCTAGGAAGAGTCTTCTCAGTCAAGCCTTTGGTGTGCATCTATTATCACAGGTACTGAGAGTCATTGCCCCTGGATATTTGACAAATCACATTCCTCTTCAATTTAGTTATATCTGTACCAGTGAAGCTATAAACCTTTATGAATAACTAGAAGAGGATAAAACCTTGCATTGTGGTCCCCTGAAATGTCATTCAATCACATTGTGCTCTGGACACCACCTTGCTGAAGCTTTCAGAGCCTTTCTCAGCGTTTCAGAGACATGCTTTGGCCCAAATTGTCTCATGATCACCGGGAAGCTCTCTTCCTTGTTCGCTCCAGAGCTCAGACCTCAGGCAAAAGACATACCAGGTATCAGATTGAAGCACTGGATTCTATTTTTTTTTTGTACAGTTCATTCAAGTGAGAAGCAATTCCACGAAAATGGATGTTAATTTGGTTAGATGTATGTAAATATAGGTAGTCCCTATTGAGATGTTCATGGCCCTTTTTTTCCTACTTCATTCATTTAATGTGCAAGATCACACTGGAAGATTTTTCCAGCATTGACTTACCCTTAAACTCCTAATATGAGCCCTACTTGATTGTAATAAATTATTTTTAATGCTGTTTTCCACTAGCTAGTATTAATTTGGGCTTTTTGCATATATGATTGTAAGATATATCTTATCTTACAATTTCCCCCTCAGATATCTGCTGGAACAGACTTGTAAACCCATCTGGATCAACACTTTTTTGTGGGTAGGAGATGACCAAAAATAATTCTTG
Source organism: Cacajao melanocephalus (assembly GCA_963573385.1). Lineage (NCBI taxonomy): Eukaryota > Metazoa > Chordata > Mammalia > Primates > Pitheciidae > Cacajao > Cacajao melanocephalus. Next base: position 106,514 of record CAUYLG010010929.1, on the reverse strand, counting down.
CCTTAATTTAAATGAACTACTTAACATTAAATCTCTAAATTAGTTAAAACAGAGCCAGTCTTTATTAACAGTATTTATGTGGGTTCTGGAATGACTTAATAAATATTTAACAAAAATGCCCTGTGCATACCAGTACAGAGGTTCTCAAGGGCCAAACTCTTCTACAGAAATGGCAACAATCCTAAAAGAGACAAGGTATATAGTTTGAGATGTGTTCAGTGTATCTATTTTCATAATACAAGAATACGAGCTACAGAAAGAAAAGGCTGGCAAAATCTTCTTGGTAGTCAAAAAGTAAGATACAAACATGAATAATACATGGACATTCAAGAAATACAGTCCAAAAGTGTGAATGGCCTGACTTTATTATCTATGGAACTTAACAAGTCACTTCATCATTCTAGGGCCTCTCTATCTAATCCCCAGCAGCCAGACATTTTTAATAATAATCATTGCAACTCCCATTTAATGAGGGCTTACTTTGTGCCAGGCACTGCATTTGAAGCCCCCTTTATCTCATGTGTACACCTGAGCTTATTTAATCAGCACAATTCTTTGAGTGGTTATGTTGTCATCACAGTTTTGCCTGTGAAGAAGCCGAAGTTCAAAGAGACCAAAAGACCCAGCAGTTGAATCCAGAGCCAAACTCTCTTCACCCATGCCTTGTGCTGTGATGAGTTTGAGGTCATAGGAGCATAGGGAGGAAATAGGCAGATGCAGAGAAAAAGAGGGCACATTGTAGGCTATCAGTGAGGAGGAGCATTAACTGAAATCAGCAGAGGTTTCAAAAGGACCTGCAGACCTCACCTTTAATTCTTGCATGGTGGCAGCCACTGCCTAGAAGTCACTTCCGGGAGGATCTAGACATCACTGCAGGAGGCTCATCCCGCTCTGGCTTTCAGCAGCAGCTTTAATGAGAAGTGGAAAGGATACAGATGCTTTGGGAAAAAGATCATAGAAGAAAAGTTGGCTTCTGGAAGCAGCTATTTCAGAATGTTTCTGGAAAAAAAAAAAAACATTACGGAGCATCCCTGATTCTTTATGTGTGTTATCTCATCTGTTTCTCTTGCTTGCTTATACCCTGCCAAGTTCCTCAAAGACTATGACATTGATTATCTTGTTTCACTCTCATGACAGTTCTTAAATGCATCCCTATATTATAGATTAAAAAATAATTAGAGGAGGTAAGTTACTTGGACAGAAAAGGTATCTGACTAGCCTCAAGGTCTTGCATTTTCCAGCATGATTCTGCACCCAAATATCTGACTCTACATTGTGCAAACTGCCATATAACTTGATGAAAAACATGCTTTCAAATCCAAGTTTTTATTTCAAAAGGGGGAAGTAGGGAAAAAATCCAAGTTTTGTTGTCTTTTGAGGGAAAAATAATTATAGTTCGCTCTGGTTTTCTAGGTTGCTCTGATAGCCAGACCACATTTAGGGGGTCTTCATTCAATGAAACTATGAAAAAATTCTTATTTTTTGCCATAATTGCATTCCATATCCTACAATGAAGAAAATCTCATCACTGGGCAGACCAGTGATAATTGCCAGACCTTAGGGTGAGAATGTGGCAGTTGGTAAACATCGAACTGTGTTCTTCTCTGCAGACTGTGTGCGCTCTTACACATAAAGACAAACTTGTTAATGATTTTCTATAAGTAAGTTCTAGCTTATAATTGTTGTTCCAGCAACAGTTGCTGAAATGTGATCTCCTCTCAAATACAAAACACCTTTCCTTTTTTCTTTACTTTCTTGTGGAAAGACACTAGTTGCATACTCTAAAGTAAAATGAATAGTCACTGTCACTTTTTGGCCATGTGACCTCAGAAGAGGTGCTTAACCTCTCTGTGCCTTAATGTCTTCCTTTGCCTATTTTAGGAACAAATGTGGTCATATGCATGAGCTCCTTTATAATATGGAATATAGAGCATTCATCTCTGGACTTCTGGGATCTGGCATAGGGTGGGCATTTGGGACCTATATGTTGAGTAGAATTAAGCTCACTTGAGTTGAATACTCCTTGAAAAGTCTAAAGGACCACAGAAAGGTGACGATAGTAATCATCGTCATTTAAAGGAAAGGGAGAGCTTAATGCTTAGGTTCTCTCAACATGTATTTTCCTTCTCTCTGTATAGAACACTTACTGGAAAACATACGTCCTGGAAGTTCTTTATTCGTCTCCCAGATTTAAACTAGCAAGGGTCAGCAAACTACAGTCACAGACCACATCTAGCCTACTCTGTGTTTCTGTAGTTTTACTGGAACCCAGCCACGCCCATTCTTTTGTATTTCGTCCGTGACTGCTTTTATACTACAAAAGCGGAGTTGAGTAGCTGTGACACGTACTATAGAGCTGACATAGATACAACTATTTACTATCTGAATCTTTACAGAAGAAAATCTGCTGACCTTTGAATTACACTGTGAGCCATTCAGAATGCATTTCTCTTTAAAAGTTCTTGCCTCATTCAGTGTCTGAAACACAGTGAGTGCTCCAATAAGTAATACCTTCCTCAAGATTCTTTGAAGAACAGACACAATGTCAGGATTCACAAAGGAGACCTGCACATACCTAACCCCTATTTCTGCAGGAGCTGAGTCTGTATTATCTATTGCTTGTATAATAAATATTGCATAACAACAATAATAGCTAATTATGGAATGTTTACTGCTTTTCAGGCCCTGGGCTAAGTGCTTTTGTATATTCAGTCTTACAGAATCATCACACAGTTCTATGAGTATTAGTTATGAATTATTATTACTATCCTTGTTATAGATGAGAGACTTGCTCACCTAACGGTACCCAGGGGTGAAACCAGGCTTTGCAACCCACACAGCCCAATGTGATACTCAGTGTCTTGGTTCGCATTAGAGATATGCTTTGGAATTCCAGACTGTTCTTTAACCAGCTCAGCCAAGCACCTTGCTCCCCCCGTCCCTTGGGACATCACACTTCATTGTACAAGAGACAGCCTGAATTGCTTCATTCATTCATCTAACAATTATTTCTGCCTTAATACAGTTAATATGTACCAGGTACAGTGCTGGGTATAGGGGATGTCACGGGGACCAATATGATAGAGCCCTTGCCTGGATGAAGCCTGAAGTCTAGTGAAAGAGGTGAGCATTTTTCAGTCCCACAGTAAATGTCAAGATAAAACTGTGATATGTATTTTGAAAAGTACAGAGTGCCATGAGAGTGGGTTATGGGGATCTCCCTCAACAGGAGACCCTTGAGCTAAGATACAAAGGAGTTCATAAGTAGGAGTCAAACAGAGAAGGGAGGGAAGTGTAGTCCCTCCCTTCTCTTATTCTTCCCTTATTCTCTGAATAAAAGAGCTCACTCATGTGACCACATTTGTTCCTAAAATAGGCAAAGGAAGACATTAAGGCACAGAGAGGTTAAGCACCTCTTCTGAGGTCACACAGCCAAAAAGTGACAGTGATTATTCATTTTACTTTAGAGTATGCAAAATAGTGTCTTTCTACAAGAAAGTAAAGAAAAAAGGGAAGGTGTTTTGTATTTCAGGGGAGATCACATTTCAGCAACTGTTGCTGGAACAACAATTATAAGCTAGAACTTATTTATAGAAAATCATTAACTTAGGTCTTAAGTTACCCTTAGGACCTAAGCTTTGCCTCTGGTCCTAAGGGTATTCCCTCCCTTCTCTGTTTGAGGGAAGGGAAGCATAAGAAACAGAGTAAGAACAGGTTCTAGGAAAGGAGGAAGCCCAGTGTATAAGAGAGACTGAAAGACACTGAGCAGAACACAGAAAAAAAGGAGACGTCGCTAGAAAAGTCAGGGGCCGCAGATGTGCATCTTTATGTTACAGGCAGTGGGAAGCCACGCAGGTGTTTAAGCAGGGGTAAGGTGACAGCACTCTCACTCTGAATGCCATGTGTGTTCTCCTGTTACAAGGCTGCTCTTTCGCGTTCCCCAAAGGGCTTCTGTTAATGGAGCATCATGCTGAGAAAGAAAATCTAAGGTCTGAGAACACAGCCCGTTGCCCTCCTGAGGCATGAGGGGTGAGTGAGCAGTGCCTGGCATGCACTGCTGCATCACCTTGCTACCACAAAATGAAAACTGTTGAGACCTGTGCAGCTGAAGCAACTCCCAGCCTAACCGATGACAAGCGTGGCTTGTGTCGACTTGGAAGCCTGCTTGCAGCTGGTCTGCTCATTTAACACAGAGGAGTACTTGTCTGTTAGCTTGACAGCTGAGTTACTGGTCACCAAAGGCCAATGGTCTTCAGGATCCCTCTTCAATTATGTGCACAGGAGAAGCTTTGCCTCTGGTCCTAAGAGAATTTTAGGACATAAGTGAAATTCTTCATCACCCTTCGGATGGAATCAAGACCCTCCTACCTTGGGCTGCCGAGATATCCATGGTCTTCTGCCTTCCAATACAATTTCTCCTCACACCACTCTCCCTTACTTAGGAGTTGCTCAGTAAACACATGTTGAATGATTGGATCTATGAATGACTGCATAATCATGGGCAAGACACAGCTCCTCTTTGATCCTCATTGTCTTCATTCTTAAATGTAATGGGCTGAGAACTAAGGCCTTGGTTTTCTCTAAGACCCCTTCTAAGACTAAGACTCCACAAGACGTAGAATTGGAATTCATTCAGCAAATGCTTGCCAACATCTCCTCTGAGCCAGATCCCATCACTGGGGATGTGACGATGAATATCCATGGCCTTGAGATGTTTACCCAAAAGTAGAGACAGACACAAAGAGAGTAGTTTCAAAATAGCACATGCTTGAGTATGAACTCAAATAGTCATAGGAACTGGGCGCAATCCCAGCTCTGCCACTGTCTCTCAGAGGCTTGGTGTCCCCATGACTCAAATAGAAATAATGGTACTAACTCATGGAATTTTTCAGGAATTAATGAGATGTTTCTGCTAGCATCATCTCTGGCACAAAGAGGTGCTCAACAGATGTTGGTGATGATCATCAAGTGGTGATGACTAACTTTGATGATGATATTCAGCACCCACATGAGTGTACCTGGTGCCTGGTGTCTGTGGTTTACATCTGTTCTGATCACCCAGTCCCCATGCCATTTTGGTTGCAAAATATTTTGAATTTTGATTAGTCAGAATTCTCTAGACAAACAGAGTAGGATATATATCCAGATAGATAAGAGGAGATTTATTATGGGAATTGGCTCACACAATTATGGAAGCCAAGAAGTCCCACACTATGCAGTCTGCAAGCTGGAGAACCAGGGGAAGCTGATGGTATAATTCCCAATCCCAAACCACAGGGAGAGAGGTGTTCGAAGTCCCAGAGTCTGAAATCTAAAGACCCAAGAACCACGAGCTTTGATGTCCAAGGGTAAAAAAAGAGGGATGTCCCAGCTCAAGGAAAAAGAGAGAATCCTCCACCTTTTTATTCTATTAATATCTGCAATAGATTGGATGCTGCCCACCCAAACTGATAGGGCCAGATCTTTTTTACTCAGCCTACTGATTCAAATGCTAATATCTTCTAGAAGCACCTTCACAGGCACACCCAGACATAATGTTTTTCCTACTATCTGGGCATCCCTTTGCCCAGTCAAGTTGCCATATAAAATTAACCATCACAAACTTGCCTCCTGGATGACAGCACCGAGGAGAGGAGAGAGGAGCTGCACTTGGTGCTCAGAGTCAGTGCTTCATGGAAGGAGTCCTGGAGAAGATGAGACACAAAGAGAATCGTTTCAGAATAGCATGTGCTTGAGTGTGAACTCAAATAGTCATAGGAACTGGGCACAATCCCAGCTGAACTATGAGGTAAAAAGGGGAGGAAAGGTTTCCTCAGTCCCCTCTTTGCCCTCCTCCACACCAGAGAGATCTTTCAAAAGTGCACGTCAGTTCAATTGGTTTCTTCTTTAACACCTGTGACTTCCTATTGTGTTTAGAATAAAATCAAAGCCCCTCACCATGGTCTACAAAGCCTTGCATGAACTGGCTTCGTCTTGAGCCACCTTCATCCTTTCCCAGCCATTCTCAGCTGCTTGTCCCTATTTCAGGCTCTTTGCCTTGGCCATCCTCTCCGCAAGTGATACACCTCCCTCTGATCTTCCCATACCTGGCTCCTCCTCATCATCGGAATTCAGCTCACATGTTAGCCTCCCCAAAGGCTTTCACCAGCTATACTACTGAATGTTGCTTCCACTTCTGCATCCCCACCCCCATTCTTTCCACTACTGCCTTTCACTTTGTAAGTCAAAATCTTGTTTTGTTTCCTTCAAAGCTATCTTTGCCACCATCTGAAACTATCTCTAAGAGGGCAAAGACTCTCTCAGTTTTATTCCAGCTGACCTCAGCTCATAGTTGGCCCTCAAAGATTTTTGGAGCCAATGAATTCCAGGCCCATGGAAAGGATTGAGGTGAGGTGGCCTTTCTGAGATGACAACACAAGGACAAGTCACATCAGGTCATGGAGGACTTAGATACAGAGAATGCACTGGAGCATGGCACCTGCCATGTTAGAGCATCATGACAAGACTGGTAGTATTCTTCCTGGAAGACTGCCTGCCATTTCTCAGTCTTGCATTTCCAGGAAGCTTCTCTAGGAGGATACTCAAGTAAAATTAATTTTAAAAATCAAGAGTATAAAATCATTCCCAGGAATCCAGGTTTAGCCCTTTCACATGGTAATTCCAACTAAACTAGCAGAAGCCCTCAAGGCATCTCTTTAAGGAATGTCTTAAAGTCTTGAACTTGGTGTTTAATTAGCATGTCATCATTAGTCCCCAAAGAGTTTGCTGTCATTGTCCCTGCAGTCTTAAGTCAAACCATGCATTTACTCAGACAGTTGAACAATCACTTACTGATCATCTGTTTCACATCAGACACTCTGATGACTCAGCATAAGCCTTAAAGTTGGGGCTCAGTTAAAGTATAGCTTAGGGCCCATCTAAGTTATTCAAAATTCAGACTTTATAGGGCTGAGATTTAAAAGTGTTACCTATAAATGGCAAAAGGTAATCCACAGGCATCACTGTCAGAACCCGTCTGCCAATCTGATACTCTCTCCCTAGCAGAACATGATTTGCACATTGCTGCTCCCCAAGCCCAAATTCGTGGTAGGAAAAGCAGTGAACTCCCCTTTTCTCCAGACCTACATGGACTCACGCATGTTGTAAGTGGTTAGTGGGTACTGGGTTGGCATCCTTGTGTCTGCCTAGGGAAGAGCAAAGGCAGTAGCTGCAGGAACTGTGACCACCATCAACAGAGGCCTGGGAGGCAGGAGAAAAGCAGCAGCCCTTTTTCATGCTTGAGCCCTGCTGCTGGTGCATGAACTGGTACAGGTCCCAGGTTACCTTTGATGCCCAATTTGTGTTCTTACAGCTGAGAACAAAAAGCCTGGTGATTGTCAAACTGTCTCCTGGACTCTTCTGCTGCTCCTAGATGTCCTGTTGCCAAGGGATTCTCCTGGTGCCACCTCAGCACACAAACATACACATTCTATAAACTGCAAAGGCCTATAGACCGCATCTCTGCCTTAACAGCCATCACATGACATCAAACACCCCCAACCCCCACCTCTATTTTCTCCTGGCTCCAGTCTGCCCTCTTACAGTCCAGCCGATTATCTCATTCCCTGCTCAAAGCCCTTCTAATGCTGATGTTCTAAAGTGGAGAAGGGGTAAACAGCTGGATAAAATAGGACTCACCAGCCAACAGTATCTGCTAAAGCAATGCTTCTGAAACTTTACCATGCATTCAAATCACTAGGAATTTGAGAAAATGCAGATCTTGATTCAGGAGACCTGGGATGGGGCTCCAGATTCTAACAAGCTACCAGATGCTGTGGCTGCTGCTGATCCCTAGAGCACACACTAAGTAGCCAAGCACTATGTCATCTTATTAACATCTGACTGGGAGTCAGAAACAAAATGCTCAAAACTCATATTCAAAATAGCTTTATTTCTAGAACGAATTAACTCTATAAATTCTTGTGAAGCAAAAGGTCAATTTCATATGGTTCAATCTAACACAATAGGCAGTCCATCAACAACTGCTAATAGAAACCAAAGCTCCTGATATCAGAATCCTAGCCAACTCACCTTGGAACAGAGAAGAGGCATGACTTCAGATCAAAGTTTTAAATGTGTTAACTTAAGCTGAAAGCAGGGCACAGCCTCAGCCTTGTACTCACCAGCCCCTTTCTTACAGCTCCTGGCCCCCAAAAGAATCCCACCCTATGGGGCATCCCATGGCCCAAGAGACTTCCTCTTGCCTTTTTCTGGCTTGCGAGCTGGACAGAAGGATCACTTCACTGGATTGCCTTTCACTTCCCTGCTCTGGTGTTCAGAATATGCTGTAACTTCAAGGCATGTCTGGCAGCACTGGCACATCCCCTGGCGGTTTTGTTGGTCATCTGTATCAGTGGGAAGATCTTAGCAGATGGCAGGATGTGTTCTCATTAGACGTTTACTCAGCACTGGAAGGGAAGTGTGCCAAGTGTGTGAGAACCCCCTAGTCCCTGGTTCTTCTACCTGGCAACATTTCTCCACCTGCAAAAGTCCTGGTTGTGTGGGGTATAAGGGAGGGGAGATTAAAAGTCCTGCAGAGGCAGAGCAACCCCTGCCTGTGGTTGCCTTTCTGGTGGCAGATTAGCTACTGTAGAGTCATCTGTCTCCACTGGCAAAACTTATAGGTGAAAAGCCAGTAAGCAAATAGGGTATTTCAAGAGCATCGGTAACATATTCTCTCTTCATGAGAAGTTCCACTACCTCAGGAGGTTCAGGATATTCTCAGATTCAAGGTACTGTCCATCTGATTAGGTATTGATGGAATATTCATGTTCATTAGTTATGTTCCACTTGTTCTCAGCTCCAACTTCCCTCTAGCTGGCAAGCTTCTGATGAACACAAATATCACCCCAAATCAAATCAGAATGTGAGAAGGCACAGACAGGCACAGGTGGGCTTTAAAAGCACCCAGGTGATCTGGATGTGCAGTGAGGGCTGCAAACCACTGGGTTTGATATGTTTTTTTTTTTTTTTCCTCAAAGTTCAAGGAAAACCATCTTTTTTGATCATCACATTTCTCAACTTCTAAAACTTCACCTTTTTTAATGCAATACAAAATCTTGGCAATAATGAGTACTCTCATACTTTCAGAGTCACAAATCACTTCTATATGCACTACCTTATTGGAGTCTCAAATCAGACTGTGGAAAATGCTAACACCATTACAGAAAGATATATGATGTGCTTGCTGTGACATTGCTTATAAGAGACAAAAAAAAAAAAAAAATAGAAACAACCCAAAAGCCAGTGAAAAGATGGTTAAGTATGTTATGGGGCATTTGTGCAACTGAGAACTCTACAGTTATTAGGAAGACTTGGGGAGGTCTATGCACATTGATTAAGAAAGCTAAAAACTACTTTTAAATTTGAAAAAATCGAGTTCAGAAGCATAATTATTAATCATCCCTTTTCTATTTTTTTTTTAACACTGAGGACTAGCAGATCGCTTTTTATACCTATATGTGTTTGTTTGATTTATAGGCACAAAACAAGCATCCACAAGGATGTACACTAAACCGTTCATAGTTCTATGCATAGCTTGGACTAGAATTAGAAAGAGGTGGCTGGGAGCATCACTTTTTTTACTTCTATATTTTAATTTGTTAAAAAAATTTTGCTTCCATACTGTTAAGAAAAAAGTATTTTAAAATCACAGCCTTGAGATGAATTTCAAGGAGAGATAATCATACCCATCTTTCAGAGGAAACAATTGATCCCAGTGATGGGGAGGTAACTTGATCATGTGGCTAAAAATCGCTGGAGCATCTGTTTCAACATATATGTATGCTGATACACAATTTTTAAAAATGAATTTTAAAAAATTAAGTAACAGGGAGAAGGCTCAACAGGTAGACTGCTGATCCTTGTTGAAAGAGGAGGACGTCAAGTCCTGCACAACTAGGTGACTAGGGCAGGCCGATGCATCAGAAGCCTGATCCATCAGCTACTACTGCATCTTGCAGGCTGGCCAGTTTCATCCCAGGACCTAACAGCTCCCTGTTTGCCCCGAGGCTACAGGGAAGATTCACTGGCTCCTGGTGGCAGCTGTTGGTGCAGCAGGGAGACAACGTCCACCCCTGCAGGGCAGTTCTGTTCCTATTAAGGAAAATTCACTTTATATATGCTTTTGGGGAAATGTCCTGAGATGGAGCCAGAGCCAGATGGGCTCTGAGCTTATTAAAAGCATGCTTGTTACCAGAAAACATTTGCAAATATGTATGGGTATTTTTGTGTCCGTGTGCATGCATTTTACACACATACACACACATATCCCTCTGAAATCCCTTCAACTAGGATTGTCTTCCAAGTTGTTCCTCAATATACTTTGCAGTTCACCCTTATTTAGGGGCAAATGCTATGCCTCCTACCTTTTCATTGTTGGATTATTGTTCTGATTCTCGTTTTTCCCTCCTGCCAGGTGCAGCTCATCCACTATAACCACGAGCTATATACAAATGTCACAGAAGCTGCAAAGAGTCCAAATGGATTGGTGGTAGTTTCTATATTTATAAAAGTAAGTCTCTTGCATTCCTTCATTCTTCTCTTCTCACCATCCCCACCTCAATCAGAATACCAATTTACAGTCTCTGTTGGAGTTAGAAATATTAAAAGGGGTACTATCCATACCTAAGAAAACTACAGGGTGGTGACTTTTATATACATGAGATTTATGAAAAACGAGGTCCCCTGCAGTGAGATGTAAAAATGATGAGCTCCATTTCAGAGCATCAGGGCCTGAGGATTCAAGCAGCTTCTGTCCTAGAAAGAAAAAGGGTGCTGGAAACAGGAGCAGGCTTTAAGACCCACCTAATGCAATCAAATCAGAAGGATGTAATACTAGAAGGGTGGGTGGCTCACTAATGCCCCATAGGATTAAAGTCCTGTTCACCATTCAGCTGCCCCTTGTAAACACAAGAAGCAGCAAGATGTCTCTCCCCTCCAGGAACTGCACTAAATAGCTCCTTCCAGCTTCCCCACAATTGCTCTGAGCATCATCTTTCTCTCTCACTCTCCTGTTCCTTCATAAGCATTCCTGGCAATAAGATCACCCACAATGACTTTATGACATTCTGAGGAAACTCCACATCTCCCTAACAGTCAACAACAACAACGTAAAATCTCCAACCAAGCACATTCTAATTTGTTAAAAAAAAAAAATAAAAATACCAATTACCTTTAACATTTTAGCAGATGTAGAGAAGCAGGTATGCAAATTTTTTAATAAAAAAAGAAATTGCTTTTCTAATTGGAAAAATAAAATTTTTAAAAAGCAATGTGTGGCAGTTCCAAACATTGGCAGTCACTGTGCTAGCTCCTGGTGACGTTTTGGCCAGATCATTAGAGAAAGTGCCCCAGTTGGAACTGGGAATCTGCTGGAGATGATCAATAGAAACCCAGCATTTGCCACCAGGAAGTTTTAACAGGGCTCTCATGATGACATCATTACTCAGAAGAATGGGCACTACGCCCTCTCCCTAACCCCCAGAAGCATTTCCCTGTGCAACAGGCACTTCACCCTCCCTGGTCATCCACTTCATACCCTCTCCTAACTTCCTCACCCTCCCCTCGGTCAGATCAGGGCAGACCTATGCACTGGGCAGGGGCTGGACGGAGCCTCTATGACATGTTGCTATTCCTGGCCACTAACCTCAACCTCCTCTGGTTTGGCCATCCTTTGGTTTGTCATTAGCAAAGAGAGGAAGGGACATTTGGCCAAGGAAGCATATTTTTAGGCTTTCATGCCTTTGTGATACTTGACATGACATCTCAAAGGAAACTGGTCCCAGCATAGATCCTAATCATATCTGTAACTCTCTCCTGGCATCATCACAAACCTGGGACTAATAAACAGTAGCTTTCTCAATGCCAGACACTATGATATGCATTTTACACCTATCTGATTGTTTAATAATAAACTCAGAGGTTGGGCATTAATGTTGAATCTTACAGATGAGTAAAATGGTTCAGAGAACATTTGGCATTTCACCCAAGTTCAGGTCACTTACAACTGCCCAGCCAGGAGAGGACCCAAGTCTTCCCTGACTTTAATACTCATGACCTTATTCTCATTCTATGCCTTTCCAATAGAGCTGGGAGAAAGCAACTGATGGCAAGAAGGGAGAAAATGACATTTTAAAACATTCTGCCCACGCTCCCCACAACCCCATGCTACTCATAAGCACAGGGCAAATTCCTTTATCTCTTAATCCAGCCCTGATTATGGCACTGATAACCAACTTGTGCGTTCAGCCTGGGCAGCACTCACTGTGAAGCCCGTAGATAGATACGTCACAGTATTGTCATGCATGTCCAGGAGCTCACCTCCCCCTATGGCTTTCCCAGCACAAATCCTGCCTGCCCCAGCAATGCCTGTCCTTTGGAGGGTGTCTCAGCCTCGGCCCTGACGTTGTTGCCTCACTTGGATGAAAGCTTGAGGCAGTGACTGTCGTCCTGGAAGCACAGGCACATTACAGCTGACAGAGTGATGGATACGCCAGGAAGCCAACAGCAAACTACTGGTGTGTTTCACCAGCGTTCCTATAGAAACGTTCACTCCCACCAAGATCACAACTCGCTGTTAGGGTTTACAGGTCCTGGCTGCTTGCCCACAGGTTGTTGAAAAGAACTTAGGCTGTGGACTCTGAGGTCAGTGAAGAGATAATGACTAGCTCCTGCATCTTCTCAGGTCAATTTAGCTCCTAGGGATGAAGCCATTCTTTCTCTGAACAGACCTGAAGCTTTCTTGCTAGATCTCAAAATAAGCCACAACATTTCTCTCTTCGCTACACATAATCGACTCCCAGAAAATCAACACCGTGAGTTATGCAAGCTGTGGCTGACCATTAACTCATCTCAAAATTCTGAGGGAGCACGGGGTACTACAGGCCAGCCCTCTGCTAGGCACTGGTACCCAGAAATGAGATGAACAAAGCCCTTGGTCTCTAAGGGTGCACTGCCTCTTATAGTTGTCCTCCCCTCCTTCTGAACTCCCTGCCTTCCCTTCCCAGCAGGGTGGGCAGGAATGGGGTATGACAAGCCCCACATCCTAGTAGTTTAGCCCTGGAGTTATCGCCCTGGCTAAAAGCTGAGCCATAGAAAAGTTGGAGTTATTGGCTAAAAGGAGATACTTGCTTATCTGTGAGTTTTATTTATCTCTGTCCTCCACAAATCCCCCACCCTTGCTGTGACCACAGGGGACTGAGATTTGGCTGTAATTGCTGCTCAATCACACACCATTAACTTCCCACTTAAGCTCACTTATACCAAGTACATATTTTATCCTCTCACCCACGCAGCCAACACACTAGAGCCCACAAATCATCTGTGTGCATTTTGGAAAATTTTCAATTATTTTTAATCAGCTCAAAAGGGTCTGATCCCAATGTGAAGGCTGCCCAGACTCATCAGGTACCAAAAGCCCAAGGCACCCAGGGAGTAAGGTAGATGGCAGATTCCTTACCTGCCACAACAGTATATTCCTAGCCATCTTTCTTTCATGGGGTGCATCAGCACCAAGAGTAGGCTTCAAGCTATCTTTTAAATGGCTGAAGAGGATGTCAAAGTAAATGCTGCATACAGCACTGAGGGGAGCGACAGTATTCAATTTGGGACTTTTTCTATTTAGGGGTAGACTTTTACCTCCACTGGGCTTTGTCACTCACCAAGCTCCCTTTAGTGTGTGTCTCACCACAACACAGCCAGGAAACTGCAAAAAGAGAGACAGATGGAGGGAAAATAAACAGTCTGTGCTTTCTCCAAGCTAAAATTACCTGTTGCTTATCTAATAATAATAATCATCTGCTGCAATTTTTCCAACCCTCAGATAAATCAGATGTAAAATGTTGATGTGTCACAACATCCGATTAGCTGCTGAGGCATAAATTACAGGGCAGAGCTATGCAAGGTAGGAGAGAAATGATGAGGATGAACAATGGTCCTCCGGAAAAGGCTGAGTAAACGAGGGTTGTTAAGAAAACCCTTTTCTTATGTAGGGCCACATCACAGTCTCATCAATGATGGTTCTCTAGCTGAAGCCCCTGGAAACCTGGTTTCTTCTCCCTAAGGAGGAATTTGAAGCTATAAGGGCATAGACATAAAATGGGAACTGATGCCTGAACATCTGGTACAATGTTTGGCCCATAATAGACCCTCTGCAAATATTTGTTGGATGGATGGATGGATGGATGGTTGAATTAACATGGCTTATGATATAGTCAATTCATGCAGTTATGAGCACTGATATACCAAGGTTCTATACTACTTTTCAGTTTTTTTTCCCTTTTCCTGATACCTCTATTCTGGGTACTCTTTCTGTCCCACTCTCTACCTAAATTTCCCCTTCCTAACATGGCAGTCTCCCCCTTGCTTAAAAGCCTGACGTGATCTGCCCCTGCCAATCTCTCTAGGCTCACCTTCCATCCTTCCCCACACCCTCAGTTTCAAGTACACTGAAGACCTTGCATGAGCATGCCCGGTTCTCAATTCCTCGTGTCCGTGTATGTACAGATTCTCTGTATGAAATGCTTTTCCTTGCCTTTCCTCCCTTTCCACACTCTACCATCAAAACACTTTGTTAACTTCTACACATCCTCCCAGACTCATGACTTAGATTCTCAGGCGGTGGGCGGTCTTTCTCCAGCATCATTACACCAATGACTCAATCATAGCACTCTTCACATTATATGAGAATGATTTGTTCATTTACCTGTCTTCCTCTCGCGACTAAGGTGTCCTTGACAGTAGGGACTCTGGCTTTGATCTCTGAATTTCCAGCTGTCATTGTGTTTGGCTCATGGCAGGTACTCAGTAACTATGAGTGAATAAGTGAATGCAGGGGGTAGATGTTTGTCCTGCAAGAGTGATGCCCAGTCATTAATATTTTCTTTTCTCCTCCAGGTTTCTGATTCATCAAACCCATTTCTTAATCGAATGCTCAACAGAGATACTATCACAAGAATAACATATAAAAGTAAGTTTGGTTCAATTTCCTCTACAGCAACTATTCTATAAAGGTTAGTCCTGCCTGAAGGCAGAAAGCCAGAACTGATGATCTCCATGGGCCCTTTTCAGTTTCATGGTGCTGCAATTCTGTCGGAAGTCACTCTGGAGAGTGGGGTTTGGCTAAGAAGCAGCTCATTTCGAGCAGAAGTCCCTAGGGTGCCTTTGTCATCCATGCCTGTCTAGGGCGATAATGATTATGGTGGTCATCGTTATCCCATGGATTGGTAATGAGCCAGGGGACTCTGCTGGCTGACACACTCCACCATGTCAGCTGGCCACAGTTGGGGCTTTGCCAATTATGGGATTGAGAAAGCACTCATCAGGTACTATGGATCCAATTTCAACACTTACAGAAGCCCTCAGCTAGACCAGTTCTCTGTGTGTGGCTGGATCTCCTTTCCAGGCAGAGACAGGATGGCATCTCTCTTATCCACATGTGTGGCCCATGGATGTAGAGGACTCTGTCCAGTTTCCTTGGGTTTCCAGAGTGTTTTATCCCCAGACTCCTTAAGCAGAAAAGAGAGAACAGTGTAAAGTTAAAGGAGGAAGGAAAAAAGATGCTGCTGCCATCCCCAGCATTCCGAGAAGTTGCAGGATTTGGGAAAAGTTGTGTTAGATAGCGCACACCAATAGATGAAAGAAATAAGTATGAGAAAAGAAAATTGTCTTTACCTAATTAGGAATGAGCAGGATACTGGGATTCAAGTCTTGGCTTTGTCCTTCATCAGGGAGTTTCCTCACTTTGACTCTGTCATTCATCTTGTAAAGTAAAAAAGTTGAACTTCAAGTTTCCAAATTCCTTTTAGATCTGGGATTCTGAATCAAGCAATAGGTAAATAATGATTCTAACAAAAGTGAAAAACAGTTTGCAAACATCCCAGCACCCCACAACCCCACATCCCCTTGGTGTGCCCTTCACCAAGCCAGGAGCTCAGCTGTGTCTGCTGCTTCTATCTCCAATAGCGATGTGGGGGAAAAAAAAAAAAAAGAATGAATGAATGCATGTGTACAGATCTCACCTTGGACTGCCAAGGGAGAGTATGGAGAATCCTTCACTCAGCCATTTACTCACATATTCAACAAGCATTTCCTGCATGCCTGCCCCATGACAGGCACCTAGCGAGGCCCCAGGGACATAAAGATGGCCCAGGCAACAGCCCTACAACTACCTGCCGCTCCCTGCCAAGTCCCTCCCATCTGCATAGGCTGGGAGGTTGGGAGGGCTGAGGAATGAACCTGGAGAATCCCACTCCACCTAGATAGACATTGCCCAGAAAAATGAATTAAGTTGTCTCCAAGCGTCGTCTGCCTTTCCTCATTAGTATTCCTATGGAGTCCTCGCTAAGCACACACTTAGATTGCTCAGCTAAGGGAGATATTTCTGTCTTGTGTGTAAATAGCACATTTATAACTGCCCATAAAAGATTATTATTCTTTTAACTTTTTTGATTAAAAAAGCATGAAAATTAAATAAAATGTTTTCAAATAATCTTGGATTTGCAATTTAGAGACCGTGAAAATGCATGGAATCACACATTAAGCCCCAACACACAGTCTAACAGATTGCCAGTTGCAGAGTCAATCATTAGAGGGACTTTTCTCCCCACCCCACCCCTACCCCTGGCCTGATAAATATTAAGTGCTGTGGCTTGTGCCACTGAAGGAGGAGCAAGATAGGGGAGGGAGGGGAAGGGGAAGAAGGGAAAGATGGATGGAAGGAAGGAAAGGAAGAAAGGGAGGGAGGGAAGGAAAAGCATTCCAAGTATGGGGAACCAAATGCACAAAACCTGGAGAGCACTGAAGGCTGGCGAAGAGTTCAGAGGGAGGAACTCTGTCTTCATCAGCTCCTCATCTCAGTGCCTAAGACAAGGCATGCCCAATAAGCACTGGTGATGACCTGGGTGAACAGAAGGATGAATGGCCTCCTTTAGAAGCAGTGACGGGGCAGAGGGAGTGCTAAGATGTTCTGGAGCCAGATCTGGAGCCATGTTAAGGTGTTTATGCAGAAGGCAGGCAGACATTTAAACACCCTTACCCCCTCTGAAGACACATTCCTAGAAATGCAAATAGAAGCCAGCAGGAACACCCTCTCCTTCTGACCCCCACACTGTACAGTTGTCAGGGCCCACGGAAGAGAAAGGGGGCCCAAAGCAGGATAAAGAGATCCTGGCCTGCATGGGCAAAGATAGCTGATTTAGGACCCCTAATAACAGGAATTTTGTGCTCCTATTATCCTGCAGGGAATAGTGGAGGTGCCCTCTGTAGTGACTTTTGTCACATACCTGAAGGGAGCAGCACTACAGGAATAATGATGGCCAATTCATGGGAATGGCCTCGACACTGCTTTGCCCAGAACACTGTGGCAGGAAGGGACTGATTTGCTCAGCAGAAAACCACACCTCTCTTTTGTCCCTACAGCAGCCAGAAGGTTGGCCCAGTGGCAGGCAGGGGAGTGTGGAACAGGAGTCATTCACCAGTGGGTGGAGAACACTAGACTGGAAGTTTCTCCCCAGGCTCTGCAACAGGCAGCAGGTTAGGTCAGCACTGACCCATAAATTCAGGTTAAGATGAAGACAATGCCACCTGCTCAGGGGGCCCTATCAGGGTATCCTGCTTTCGTCTTTCTAAGTGTGCAAGAGAGAGAAATCAACCCCCACTCCATCATTTCCACCATGCTACTGAGAGACACTACCACTGCCCATTCTACTGCTGCTACCCAGAACTGCATCCCAACATAGCTTCAATTTGCCCTTCTCATTTACATGCAGTATCTACTCTGCAAGGTGCTGAGCCCCAGGAATATGGAGATGATGCTCACTGAGCACTTTCCACACATCAAGGTCTATGCTTTATATACAGGCTCCTTACCTAGTGCTCCCAAAGTCCTTCAGAGTGGTACGATTGCCATCCCCAGTTTACAGACAGGAAAATCAAGACTTCAAAAGTGAAGTCATTTGACCAATGACTCACATTGAGTAATTGGCTGTATCAGTCAGCAACTTCTGCATAATAAGCATTCAGTGATAAGCATCGGATTCTTACTGCTGCCTCTGTGGGTTGGTAGGGGTGGCTCTGCCTCCAGCCACAGGGCTGCCAGTGAGCTGAAGCAGCTCAGCTCCACATGGCTGTCATTTTTCTAGGATCAAGATGGTATCCATGGCAAGTACTTCTCATGGTGGGGGGCAGAAATAAGTGATGTGACTTAAGGCCCAGTCATGAAACTCACACACTCACTCTATCTACTTCCACAAGCCAAAGCAAGCCATATGGCCAAGCTGAACATGAAAAATCCTCCCAAGGAGAAGAGGAGGAGGAAGAAGGGAACGTTTCCTAAAAAAATAGTCTATTCTTCCATAGTGGAAGAGCAAGGATCCAAATACAGGTCCTCCTGCGTACCGTTTCCTCTTTTCTTTCCTCCCTATCGTGCTTTCTCCCTAAGGAGCGAAGAAAGCTTAGTTCTGGCATCTTAAAACTAATTGCAATGCAGATACTTTCACATTTCATGAAAGTTGTCAGCACGTTTTTCTCTTAATTCCAACTTTGGTTCACTTTGAAGAAGCATCTCTTTGCTGTTTGCATGTTCCTCCACTTGAAAGGGACATATACCAACCACACAACTGATGGGAACACTTTCACAGTTCAAGTCTATCCTGACCCAAGCTCTCTCCAACTCCTGCCTGGCCCTGAACATGGGATCTCCAGTGGAAAACAGTTATTCAGAGGGATACAATGACATTACCATTATTGATATGCATAGTCACCAGAGAAGGCACAGAGATTAATTCTAAAGGGGATCAGTCTTCTGCACATCTGCCCCTTGAAGGTCATTGTCCCAAGAAGCCAATCTAGGACTTTAAGCAGAGTGACATAATCTCTGACAAAAGGATCACCTCATTGCTTGGTTGAGAATAGACTAAAAGGGGTAGAGTCAACAGTAGATGATTGCAGCAACCCAAATGATGAGACAATGGCACTGATCATGACCAGGTTGATGGGGATTGGCAGGGAGGTTGTGAGAAATAACTGGGTATATTTTGAAGAAAAAGACAAGAAATGTACTGCTGTCTGATAATATAGCTGATGTTTTATGTGAGAGAAAAGGGGAGTGAGGGATGACTAAGTGTTTTAGCCTGAGAAACTGGAAGGAAGACATTTTCATTAACTGAGATGGGGAGACTGGATGAAGCATATTCGTGGGTGGGAAGGAAATCAGAGATTTTGAACATGTTGAGCTTGAGATGTTTATAAGGCACCCAAGAAGAGGTGTGGAGTAGGCAGTTGGCTATATGAGTCTGGATTTCAGGAGGGAGAACTGGAGATATAAATGTGGAAGACACTGGCACCCAGATGGCGTTTAAACGCTGGTGAAATCCTGGGAGTAAGAATAAATAGAGAAGAGAGGCGGGACGTGTCCTCACTTTTGAAAGAGCAACTCAGATCTCCATGACTTAGGATTGAAAATCACTGCTAAAGATATCTTTAAAATCCCACCCTGGAAAAGGCTCCAGAGTGGCTGCCTCATCAGCTTGCTGAGAAGGTGCAGGGAGATCTGCAGGCATGGAGGCAGCAGGGTGAAATCCCAACATGGCAGCTGGAAGAGATAGAGCCCATTTGCCCGGTTTGTAGGATTGGGCACAGAATGGATGACCAAAAAAAAAAGGGGGGGGGAACTGTGCAAAATCATTCTTCTGAACCAGTTAAGAAAATCAATGCCAGGGAATTCATAAAAGGAGGAAAGAGGGAGAATCGCGCCAAAAGGATTGGGAATTTTGGAAGCTAAATGCCATGCTGGTAAAGGCACCACACTCATGGGAGGCAGTGTGTTCGACTGAAGAGAGATCTGGGCTTCTATCCTGGCTCTACCACTTCCTTTGTTGCCTGGATCAAGCAAGCTTCTAAACATCTCCCTCATCTGTAAGAGGAAGATATTAATGCTGATATTGAGAGGGTTGACGTGAAATCAAACAAGGTAATGAGTCAGTTGCCTGAGCAATGAGTGGTATAAACTAGGTGGTCAATAAATGTGTATTTCTAAGTTGTCCTAAAGTACGTGGCTGTTAAATCCAGCTTCCTGCAGGGCAGGAGGCAGGTTGCTATGATGTCAAATAAAAATTATGTTGAAGGTAAATGCAATACAGGACACACAGGCAACAGAATTTGCTTACTTTGAATGAAACACCGCTCCTGTGCTTGAATCCATGCAGTGGATGGTAATGACTTAATGAGATTCTACTACTTTCCTTGCAAGCTTAGATTTCATATGTCTGAGTGAAACTTATAAAACACTCTCAGTAACTGGGACTGGCAATGGAAAAGACCAGCCTGAATTAAATTCAGGCTGAATTTAGAAAGTCTTCTAAAGAAAATCCATTTTATTAAAGTCAAATTCCCCTTTAACAGATTGGGAATTAAGATTGAAATCATGACACTGAAAAATAGATTTTCTGAATGGATTTTCTGGAGGAAATATTGGTAATTTACATGAAGTATTTTAATTTTTTAATGTAGTGTATTAGAATAATGCTAATATCCCTCCGTTTTTCTGGTGTTAATCAGCATTGATTAACAGAATCCCAATTAAATAAAAGGTAGTATTCTTATCATTTTAATATCTACCTGATGTCATTGAGCCAGAATTTTTTTAAAAAGAGGTTTATGCTATTTTCAAGTGGCTAAACTAGTGACCAATGGAATGCAAAGAGCCTTCTTAAGTGGGTAAAAGGGAATAGCTATTAGAACGCTGCATATAAATGATCACTTTCTTCCAACATCCTAGGACGGTATTATTTTGGTAGCTTCATTCTCCTTCAATGTCACATGCCCCATTCATTTCATAGTTAATAAATACAGTGGTGAGCTTTAGTCCAATAAGAATCCAAAGGATCACAAATTTCAAATTTAGAAAGATATGGCGGCCGGGCACAGTGACTCACGCCTATAATCCCAGCAGTTTGGGAGGCCAAGATGGGCAAATCACCTGAAGTCAGGAGTTCAACACCAGCTTGGCCACCATGGTGAAACACCATCTCTACCAAAAATACAAAAATTAGCTGGGCATGGTGGCAGGCACCTGTAATTCCAGCTACTTAGGAGGCTGAGGCAGGAGAATTGCTGGAACCTGGAAGGTAGAGGTTACAGTGAGCCAAGATCATGCCACTGTACTCCAGTCTGGGTGACACAGTGAGACACCATCAAAAAAAAAAAATGGTATATGGCTATTGTCTTAATGTATTTCCTCTAAGGAAATGAAACCACACCACTGAAGGAATTTGGAGGAGAGCTTTTAAATAGCTTTTAAATACAGTGTTTTGACACGTGGCACAAGCCCTTTAAATCATCTTTCTCAGTCTTACCTGTTTATAACTTTGCTTTATGTACCCCACCCCCAAATCTTCTATTCAGCTAAAAGATGAATGTGTAAGCAAGGACAGACCAACTTGGAACTGCCTTATACTTCTCAGTTCTTTGGGAAATGTTTTATGTGCTGCTCCTCAGAGGGACGTGATGTTAAATGTGATGAAATATCACCAAGGAGTTTAAGCATATTGCTCCTGGTGCCTTTCTCTATGCTTAATTGAACTTGTACTTTCATTTCAAAGGAACGGCTTTGGAAATGTTTTCACAGAATTCGAAATGCAGCACATCACTTTCCGTCCTGCAATCTAAGTAGTTACTCACGTCAGCAAGGAACAGAACAGGAGCAGCTTACCTCCATGAATCCAATTCTCAGAGGCCCCCTTTTCCATTTATTGTTTGTGTAAAACAAAATATCATATTACTTCATTCTTTAGTAATTGGCTTTTTTCATTTCAGTTGAATTTGCCTCAGATTACAAGGGGAAATGTCATTCTATATGAGAAAATTGCCAAATAGTTCCATATTGATCAGGAACAAGCCTAGTATTGATCTCTGAAACTGCCGTGCCTTGTTCTCATTGGAATAGTTCTCTTCAAATGGGAACTTCATAAGCAGGAAGCCGGGCAATATTAAATCTCATCAGTGACCCACATGAGTAAGCACAATGCATTTAACAGAGGCTGCCTGTTAAATGCAGACTAGAAAATAAAATAAAATCAAGCTCAGACTGAGAGAAAACTTCCCTCCACCCACCCCATGCTGTCCTAGGCATTTTATCATACTGTACGTCTCTTACAAAAAGAAAAAGTGAACTTGGGAGTTGTAACCATGGCTAAGAACTCAGCATAAGATAAATTACACATTCATCAAAAACATGTCATAAAAGCAAAGGTTCAGCTGTCAACTTCTGCAGCCATTTGTAATAATAAAATTGGGCTACAAGCTATACACACATATTCTACACTTACTGATTATTCAAGATCCAAGGGGTCTTCCTTTACTATCAAGATATAGCCAACACATAAAAAACTGTAACACTGTCATACAGAAATTTGACCTACCTAAGATAAATTTGGCTAACAAGCTCGTGTATGTTGAAAGATGTTTTTGGATCCATAGAAAATACTTTATAATACCTGAAGATGCAATTTTCCTTGACTGTTTGGTACTCTCAAGTAAGAGGTTACATTCTTTTCTATGAAGGATGAATGAGGTGCTGGCAAAGCTACCATTAGAACTCAGACTTGAATTAAGACTCTCGACTTGACATCTAGGATTTGCCCTTTATAAGCTATTTTCTCATATGAAAGGTAAATAGACAGGTGATAGAGATATGAGAGAGAGAGAGAGAGAGAGAGAGAGAGAGAGAGAGAGACAGGGGGGATAGGTAAAGAAACCTCTCTGTAAAACTATTCATGAAACTTGATGTGAACGTCTGTCCTCACTTCCTCCAATAAATATTCTTAAAGCTAGCAGAGGCACGCATGATCACTTCCACTGGCCTCTGAGCTTCGCTCCAAATTTGCATCTTTGTTCACAAACAACTCTGACCTCCTCTGGATCTTGGCATCCTTACTCATGAATAGAGTCATGAGAGTTTAGAGAGAAGAATCCCCATTCTGGCATATTGGTTCTCAGTCTCCTTTCCGTCTATAATGCCCAGACAATAGCACTGATAAAAACCAAACAACGGTTTTCCGCTGGCTGCTATATGGACAAGATAGTTTGTGACTAAAAACTAATTCCTGTCCTAATTGGCCCTGTAAAACACCCAGTGACATTAGGGCTGAAAACTTCTGTTTTACTCATGTTCTTTTCTTGGGTCCCTCCTGCTTCTGTCCTATCAAACATACTAAGCAAGCTTCAACAGAGAGAAAAGAAGATGCAAAAAGGTAGCCAGCGGTTTTCAAATCCCAATACCTAAAAGATAGACACTGATGTAATGGCAGCCTTTGAGGCAGCATGATGAGTCATGAAAACAAACATTACATGTTAAATGCACGCAGACTCAGCAATGTAAATATGAAGGTACAGGTGTGTTTGGTATGGAAACCTGGTAATACCATAGGGAGGTGGAAACAGGGCAGGCAATCTTACCCTGATGTCTTAGGGTGTGACACATATGGGGGAGATGGTAGGCAGCATGGATTTAAGCTAAAGATGCTGACTGGAACCTCAAGAGATGCTTCCCATCCTCTGATAGATGATGTCCTCTCTTCCTCCCTTGCTTCCTACCCAGCACTGCCAGCAGGTAGGGCTGCTGAGCAGAAATCATTTCATTCATTCATTCATGCAGTGTTTACTAAACACCCAGTTTGTGGTGGACTCATGCTGGCATTTAGGGGCTCAGAGATAAAAGATGCAAACCCTTCCCCTGAGGGCTCACAGCTTAGCAGGGACAGTCAAATAGGCAAATAATCATTGGCAAGCGAATTCAGTAAATACAATGAAAGAGGAGGGTGCTGGCCCAGCTGGGGAAGCCAGGGAGTCCTTGCTGAGAGGAGCAGTAGTTATCCCAGGGAATCAGGACAAGGACACTGCAGGGCAGGGCAGGAGGTCGTGACAAACCCAGACCACGCCTTGTGCTAGGTGCTTGAAAAGCATGATCATGTTTATTCTTCAAACAACCCCATGAGCCAAGTACACCAACCATCTGCATATTACAGATGTGGAAACTGAGGCACAGATGGGTACCTGTGGGTCCAAGGACACACAGTCAGTAAGCAGCAAAGCCAGCACTCCAACTGAGACGTGAGTCTAAAACTTACACTCTCCACACTGGGTCTTTCGAAGTTCTGTAGTGTGAGGATATAAAAAGGGCAAAAGGTAGAGTAGAAATGTTAACAAGATTCATAGAAAGAACACAGTGGGGAGTGAGGATGTCAGGAGAGCAGAAGCTGCCTATGTCCTCTGATGACTGCT
This sequence comes from Cacajao melanocephalus, assembly GCA_963573385.1. NCBI lineage: Eukaryota > Metazoa > Chordata > Mammalia > Primates > Pitheciidae > Cacajao > Cacajao melanocephalus. The sequence continues at coordinate 82,196 of CAUYLG010010929.1, read as the reverse complement.
GCGTCTTGTAGAGGAAGTGGACTAAGAGGAATCTCCTGGCAGGACCTCAGTGGGTGGAGTCTGGGGTATCATCATCACTACAGTGTTTTGGAAACCTGCCGTGTATGATAAATCCCTGAGCATAACCTTTGCCTCTTGCTCCTAGCCTGCCCCACACCCAGCCCCCAGTCTTTTCCACAAATATAGCTGCAGCACAAAGGCTGGTTAAAGTTTCAAAGAAACAAAATAATGTTCCTTTTCTTTACTCCAGTCATGCCTGGAATGCCTTTCTACTGCTTCCTTTACTCCTCCCCACCGCCCCAAATAAAATAAAATGCAATAATAACAGCATGCTAGAGTACCCAATGTGCTCTTCGTGCAAGCTTGGTTAAACAAATCACATTGACCTTTAACAAAAATGTGCTGAATGCTTCCTTCTCTTATTCAATATGTTAATCTTCAGGCCAAACCACCATCAGAGCAAGCCTCATTAAGTGCAAATCTGATCATGCTACTCCCTGGCTTCAAACCCTTCAGTGGTTCTGCATTGCCTCCGGATGAAGCCCAAAGTCCCAGTAGCACAGGGAAGACCTTCTGGAGTGGTCTGTGCTGACCTCACCAGCCATATTTCTCACGGCAGCCCTCTCCTTGCATCTCCACATCCCCCTGCAGCTCACACTCCATCTATCCCCAAATACACCCCACTCTTTCCTTGGCTCTGTCTCTACTGTGGCTCTGTCTAACAGTGCCCTTGACATCCTACCTCATTGCCAGCTACACGCTGATCACCTGCTGCTGTTTTAGATGCAGTTCAAGTCAACCCCTTAATTTATTCCTTCCTGAGTCCCCCACACCCCCACCCCAGGCAGAACTCACAGGCTCTCTCTGCCCCCAGTGCAGATGGATGTCATTGTCTCTATGACGCCTTCTGCATTCATTTAATTATTTCACACTCATTTATACCTGGCTTAGTGCCTGACACATATTAGGACTTAAGAGGCAGTCCGAGACAAATGCTGATATCCAGTATTAACTTACTGTGTTGGCCCCTGAGGGAGCTCCCAAGGTCCCTCATGTGGGTGTGTGCCCTGGGCACAGTGGTTTTGTTACGGAAGCATCTGCCCCAACAGGCCATAGCGCAGACCCAGGCTGGCTATATTCCAATCGCTGTGTCTCTCTTAAACAGGTCCTTGTTCCTTGGTGTTTCAACAGAAAGGTAGAAACGTTTAAATGAAAAGTGAAAGAAAGTCCTTCCTCCTAGGGCTGGTCTCCAAATCCAGCTTAATGGAGCTCCCTTCCTCAGAGGCTATGCATGGATGGAACCCTGGAGGGGTCCCCTTACCCTATCAAGGGAGGAGGAGGCCAGGAGGGGCAGCTTTGAATGGAGGAGGCAAATTGTATTTTATCATTGCAAACCATTCGTTCCATTGACTTGTTCAAAATTTAATTGACAAAGCAACACTGAAATTCAAGTTCCCTTGGCAAAGGTGGCTCTTTCTTATCAGAGAAAGCTGAATGAGCAATTTCTAGAGGAAGAAATGGAGGAGAGGGCATCTTTGCCCAGGAAAATAAATTAGCAGCATTAATTAGTAGGTAAGTACAGGCAGGTCAAGGCGCACTTATTATGGTGACATCATAGCCTACGCATCTTCATTTTGCCATTTGTTATCTATCTCTCCAACTAGAATAAGGGCAGGGACTGCATCTATCTTGTTAATTGCTCTGTCCCCAGAGTTTAACACTGTGCCTAGCACGAAGAGATTCTCAGTGAATAACTGTTGAATGAACAAATGACCTTGGTCTGGAGGTCAGAAGATCCGAGTTCTAATTTCCACTCTGCAGTCATCAACCACCCCTGTGACCTCGAGCAGGTTACTTTGCCTCTCTGGTCTTTAATTTCTTGTCAATGAGGATGTTACCATCTGCCTGACCCATCTCATTGCGTCAGTGTGAGGTTCCCGCTGTATGCGAAAGTCCTCCGTTACCATATATGTGCACAATACTAAACTGAAGAGGTTACCTCAACCACTGAAGAGTGAGTCCTTTCCCACTGGGAGTTAGACACATGGACGAGAGAACATGTGTGCATCCATGGGCCTGGGGAGCCAGTCTTAGCCGTCTGCCAGCCAGGCTTTGGGACCCTGCTATGTGTTCTCCAGGTCTCCTGGACTGGCCACAGTGATGAATGCCCATGGCACCCATAGGGATGCGATACCTCTAGAGACACAGATCTGGAATCACTGGGATACAGAAGGCAAGTGAAGCCGTAGAGGTAGATGACCTACTCTCAGATGAGAGGATAGAGTAAGAAAAGAAGGGAGCTTTGGACTGATCCTTGGGGAATTGCGTCACTGAGAGAAGCAGGCAGAAGACCAGGAGAGAGCAACAAACCTGAGAAGGAATGGCAAGAAAAATGGAAATACTGATTATGGTGTTTTTGAAGCCAGCAGAAGAGAGCAATCATGTGCTAAAAGAAAGGAAGAAGGATCATGAAGAGGGTAGGAGATGAGAGATACATGGCAATTTACTGATATTTTAAAACTCCAATGCATACAATTTTATCAAAAATATAACCAATACGTTGAATAAAAATTAACAGGAAGAACACCAAAATGCTAATAGTAATAGTTTTAGATGATTGAAATTGTTCTTTTTTTTTAATATAGTCTGAGATGTACTTACGTCATTTTTACCACTGAATTACTATATTTAATAATACAAGACATATGGGTATGACTACCTCAAATAGGTATAAGAGAAGAGGCTATCTGCATAGACCTGAGAGAGAGGAAATACACACAAAAAAATCAGTTGTTGAGCTTAATCATAGAATCTCACAGTAGGATTTGGCCAGATTTACTTTTTTATCCAAAAATATTTTCTTATTGTTGTTTTAAGAATGGTCATCAGGTGACTTTCAACAGATCTTGAAGCTTTGATTGTCCGTCTCATGATACCCGTAATGCCTAGGAATCTAGATCTCAGGGACTAGAACCGAAGACTCTTCCAACAATGCCTGTGGTCGACGGCATGGCTTTACACCTCACCAATGCTCAGGGCCCCATCCTGCGGGAAGGAATGTGCTTCCTCGCCTCCCTGACATCAGCCTTAACCATGTGACTTCTTTGGCCACCAAAACATGAGCACAAATGATGTGTGCCACATCTAGGATGGAAGTTTTCAGAGCAAACACACATTCACCATGCTTTTGCTTCTGTCACTTGATCCACACAGGTCCAGGTGTTCATTGCTCTAACAGCCCAGGTCCCAAAGCATGGACAACAATGACATAGAGGGAAGCCCTCAGCCAACCTGGAATGAGCATGTGTGTGAGCAAGGAATAAATCCTTATTGCTTAAAACAACTGAGATTTCGGGGGGCAGCTGCTTGTTTCTGCTGCCTATCCTGACAGATATAGTCTTCTGGAATTCAAAAAGGAAATACAGATATGTATGTATATATGTCAGCAATACCATCCCTTTCTCAAGAAACCTAATTTTTAAGTCTTCTTTTCTTCTCTAGATGATGCATATTTACTACAGGGACTTAATATAGAGGAACTATATCCAGAGACCTCTAGTTTCATTACTTACGATGGGTCGATGACTATCCCACCCTGCTATGAGACAGCAAGTTGGATAATAATGAACAAACCTGTCTATATAACCAGGATGCAGGTGAGTTTCTCTGGTCCTTTAGCTAATGGAGAAGAATGATGTTAAAAAAAAAAAATCACAGAATTGTGCAATGCCTATTGTAATAGTTTACTAGGACCACGGTAACAAAGTACCACCAACTGGATGGTTTAAACCAGCACAAACTTATTGCCCCACAGTTCTGGAGATTAGATGTCCAAGACCAAGTGTCAGCAGCACTGTTTCCTTCAGAGGGATGTGTGTGTTCCATGCATCTCCCCAACTTCTGGTGGTTTGCTGATAATCTTTAGCAGGCTTTGGCATTTAGAAGCATCACCCCAAGATCTACCTCCATGTTTATAAGGTGTTCTCCCTGTGTCTGAGGCTCTGTGTCCAAATTTCCCCTTTTTATAAAGACACCTTCTGTATTGCATTAAACCCTACCCCAATCAGCTTGTCTTTGCTGATTACATTTGCAGTGACTATTTCCAAATAAGGTCCCATTGTGAGGTACTGGGGGTTACCAGTACCTTCAGCTTATGAATTTCAGGGGTACATAATTCATCCCATATGCCTAAGTTTAAAAAGCCTGCATCCAGAAGGCTTAGCCTGAGCTAATTATAGAAGCATCTCACCTGTCTCAGTGGGAAAAGACAGCCCTTAGTTCCCAGAGTGTATTCTGCAACTATGGTGTTCAGAAAGCAAGCAAGCAAAATGGAAGATGTCATCATGCACTTGAAAAAGTTGGGTTTTAAAAAGTTAAATAGACTCCATTGTTGAAGAACTTCTGGGTCCCTTTTTAAATGCGAATACACGCGTCATTTTTCAAGAGGAAGTGGTATGATATGTAGCCTTTCACACACATATTTGAATGTGGGGGTTTCTTTTGGATCATCTCACAGAGTTAGTACTCTTCAGAACTGGAGAGGGAGCAGATCAGTCTTCCTGTGTGAGCTCGGCGACACGGCTTATTGTGCTCTTCAGGTCTGTCACCCTATCTTTACGAAATGAACACTCCTCTTCTTTATCGAGAGGGGGATAAATTACATGAGTTTGTTCCAGCTCTAACATTCTATGACTGTGGGAGTCTATAAAAAATTCAAAGGAGAGATGAGCAAAGGGAGCAGAAGCCAATCTCCTTGACGGGATATGTGTTCAGCACCCGACAACCATTGAAGTTCCTTATCCTATCTGTACTGATTGGGACTCGCTGGGTGACAGGCAACAGTAACTCCCTGCTTAGGCTTGAGCTTAGAAAAAGGATTTACCCAAGAGCTATGGGGGCATTTTAAACAGAATTTAAAATCAGAAATGTACTGGAATGGGAACCCCAGAAGTGCCTTCTGTCTGTTGCCCTCTTCTCACCACACATTTACTTCATTCTTCTCTCCTGCTAGAGACTGTCTTCTTTTGCCTCACAGTCCTGTGGCAGAACATGGCTACAAACGTGGTCCAGCCTCCTGGCCCTCACAGTCTCACCGAAAAGAAACCAAACTGGTCCAGCTTAGTTTCACTCTGACCCCTGGACCAATCACTATGGTCTAGGTCATACCATGTGGGAGTCATGGAATTATTGAACCAAAGAGTATCAGAGAAAGAAAGAACCCTGGAGAAACCTAGCCAGATTTCCTCCTTTTATGGATGCTGCATTTGAGGGTGAGAGAGTGCAGGTGACTTGTTCAGAGGCATATACAAGCTAGTAAGCTAGAAACAATGCTGGCTTCATGCACGGAGGCATAGTGAGCCTTCAGCTCGACTGAACCCATGGGAAAAGGGGACTCTGTGGGGCTTATACAGCCCTTTCCTCATCCAGCCGATACCACCTAGCTTGGCCACAGTCGCTGTGGTCTTACTTCTTCCCTAGAGCCTTTAAGAGGATGGCTGGATCTCACAGCTACTTTTCTCTCCTCAGATGCATTCCTTACGCCTGCTCAGCCAGAACCAGCCATCTCAGATCTTTCTGAGCATGAGTGACAACTTCAGGCCTGTACAGCCACTCAACAACCGCTGCATCCGCACCAACATCAACTTCAGTTTACAGGGGAAGGACTGTCCCAACAACCGAGCCCAGAAGCTTCAGTATAGAGGTGGGTGCGGTGGCGCAGAGTGTGGAGGATCTAGGCCAGAGCTCAGTCCTTCGGCTGAGACCTGCTCTTAAAGGCCTGGCATTATCCTCCATTATATGAATGATGATTATAAATGACAATAACCATCATGCTCTATTTGCATGATGATGAAGGTCTAAAAGTTTGTTATACATGATACAGATATTTATATGAATACATCTAGGTTGGTAGGTAGGTAAGTAGGTAGGTAGGTAGCTAGCTAGCTAGATAGATAGAATGTAGAGTTTTGATATATGTGAGAGATATATAACCCTTAAACACATATATCAAACCTTTAAACCCCCTCTGTATCAGGCAAGACAGCTTCTTTTTATTGCCATTTTACGGAAGAGCCCATAAAGGCTGATGTTCCCAAGGTTATCTGTTAGAACAGGACAGCAAAAAGCATTAGACATTTAATTATATGCAAGAAATACCCCCTTTCCCATAGAAGGTGAACAAATACTCTAAAGGCCAGGCCATTAGGATCCAATGGGGTAATGTGCGAATGTATCTTTGCCCAGTGCTATGTCCCTAGAAATGGTTAAGGTGACATCTGCCTCTCGGAACTCTGTGGTCCACACCCAGCCCTCTCTCTCTTCCCTTCTGCCTACTACTAAATATCTGTTAAACACTGTGGAAGGAAAGGTGGAGGCAGGATGGGGTCTTGGAGAGCCCTGGACTGGAAGTCAGGACACCCAAGTTCTGGGCCTGGTTCTAACAAGCTGCGCAAACCCAGCCACACTGTTTACCCCCTAGACCTGGCTTCTTCACGACAGTTCCTATGCCATCTACTTCACAGCTTGTTAAAGGAAGCAAACAAGAGCCTGGATGGAAAGCCCTTTGCAGAAATAACATGCTCCCCAAATAGGAGGTCTGTGGTTATTACCATACAGCTTTTAGGAGCAGCCTCCACCACTACCCCTTGATCCTCTACTTCATTCCTCCTACTTCCCCATGTTCCCTTCTTTTTTCTCTCTCAGGCAAACTTGCATGCCCAAACTATATATTTTCCACTCCCTTCCAGCCAGAACTACCAGAAAAGTAAATAGCCAACTCATTCATTGCTTCTTCTCTTTAATCAACACCCCTATATTGTGTTCCTACTATGTGTCAGTTACTTAACTGGGTGATGGGTGACAGATATGACCCCTATCCACACAGAGCTTACAGTCTAGAGCAGAAATCTACACACTTTTTCTGTAAAGGACAGAAAGTAAATACGTTAAGCTTCGAAGCCATAAAATCTCTGTGGCACTCTGACATTGTAGTGTGAAATCAGCCATTGATAATATGTAAATGAATGGATATGGCTGGGTTCCAATAAAACTTTATAAAAACAGGTGTGCTGAATTAGATCTGTGGACTGCTGTTTGCCCATCCCTGGTACAGAGCAGTGTCATCCACTAGAACTTTCTGTGATCATGAGAATGTTTTTATGATAGGTAGAGGGGCTATCCTGCATTGTCTAATACAGCAGCTACGAGCCATTTGTGGCTATTGAACATTGGATGGGTGACTAGTATAATGATGCAACTAATTTTTTAATTTGAATTTACAGTAGCTACATGTGGCAGCTAGTGACCACCATATTGGTCAGTACAGGCCTAGAAGGTCATGGAGAATTGGAAGTGGGTAGTTAGAATGCAGATAAGTAAACAGGCATTTACAAAACAGGCCCTTCCCCTTTGGAGGAATTCCCTAAAACTGTGTGCAGATTACTTCACTATGCCTTGTTTTGTGTTGTATGTGTAATTTTTTCTTTCTTTCTCTCTCTGCAGTAAATGAATGGCTCCTCAAGTAGGGAACAAAGCCAAGAAGAATCCCACCTCAGTGAAATGCTACAACTGTGAATTGATGTAACCTAGAATGTCCCCTTTCTTGCTTCTCTCTCCTCCTTTTCCCCCAAGCCTCATTCATTCTTGGGATTGGCCCTTTCTTCATGAAAAGTGTCTGCAAAACTATGGCAGAGGAATACATCTCTCACACATACTCACAAACACATACAAGCACTTGCACATGCACACACACATATGCAAACATACCTACACACATACACTCTCTTACAGCCTCCATCATGGGAAGTCAAGTTTCAGAAACAAAAGTCTCATTCATTCATAAGAAGTCTTAGAAGAAAATAACCAGTTAACCTGATTACAATTTTGATACCGTTTTTCCTGAACTAATAAATCTACCCAATGAGACTTTTCAGGCTTTGTACATACAAAATTCTTCCAAAAGAGAGAGGAGAAAATACAGCTCTGATGGCATCAAACGGACTTTGCATCAAGTAATTTCAGACAGTGTCCTAGGATCCTTTGAGGGTCTGGTAGCAGGTGAGCAGGACAAAGTTGGCCAAGGACACTTATTTCTAGATTATGATTCTTCTGTTTACTCAACAATTTAAAAAGAAAAAAGGACAGACATTGAAGAGCTACACATTGTATATATATCACCACAGACTATAAAGAAATGGAATTATTTCCCTCTTTGTCACATAACTGTAGTAGGATTTGCCAAGATCAGAAATGATCCATTTGCTGTTTCTTGTTTTCCAAAGGTCATACATTGTGTTTGGTTATTGTTAACAGCTCAATAAATGTGTTTAACGAGTTAATTTCATTTTTCTGGCTTTGGTCTGTTCTCCTTCCTTACAGGCTAAGCCCTGGCTCCATGCAACTGCATTCTTTGATTTCACTTATTCCTTCATCTACATGTTTTGTTCATTTGCAGTCAGTTTTTACTGAGTTAGTGGCAATCAGGAATGCATTTGCTAAGCAAGTATAACTTTAATTCCACTCCATGGCTCGATCATTCACATGAGGTGAGCTTCAGCCTGAGATAGCAGGCGACAGATTTCTTGCTTTTCAAAACTGCCATGCCCCCCTGTGATGCTCCCGTGAAGGAATGCACTTTGCCTTGTAAGTTCCTGGGAAAGGGTTATCTTTTCTCTCCAGGTGCAGCCAGATTTCACAAAGTACAAACGAATGCCTTTCTTTTCTTGTTTATAATGGTCACTCACTGTGTTTGGTTACTGTCAAGAAATCAATAAATGTGTTTAACAAGTTACCCAGTACCCATGTCTGAGTTTATTGAAAAAGAGGATGCTCCCTGCTGAAGCCTCTGAGTCCTGCTGGGTACAGGAGCAATTGCATATGGGGCTGGCACAGCAGCCAGAACAGCCTGTCTGGCCATTCCCAGAGCCAGGTAATTAATACCCTGTTGAGAAAACATATAGGCTTAGCTGCTGGAAGAGAATACTTGGATGTTTGTTCAGTGGCCAAATTAAAAATAACTTTCATCTCTCCTTTCTGCCACACTCTCCTGAAAGCTCAGGCAAGGAGAGTCTGTGCAAATGAGATCATTCCCAAGCATATCAAAAACTTCAGCCTAGTGACTAGGTAGATTGACAATAAAAAATTCAAAACACCCAGTTATTTCATATTCAAAACAATATACTTAACTGGATTTTCTCTTTTACTTTTTGCGTCAATGTCAGACACACGACAGCCTTAGCTATGTTGGCATCTAGGCCTATTTCTGAGCAACCTTATTTTTCCAGAGAACTAAATATTCACTGAGCAGGTGGCAATCTTTTTTTTTTTTTAATGTGGCTTGCTGCTGCTTCTGAGGTAGAATCTTCTTTATCCTGCAATGGCAGGCAGCAATATAGTATAAGAGCTGAAGAATATAGATGGTAAATCAACTTTACTCCGCCTCTTGCCTGCTGTGTGACCCTAGGCAAGTTGCTTTACTTCTCTATCTGTACATTGGGGAGGTTAATAATTGCCTCTATGAGTTATGAGGCTTAAACACTATGTAGCTACTTAAAGCAGCTCACACAATACCTACAATGGCTGTTCTATAAATGGTACCAATAATAGAACATTTGTATGACCTACCTATTAAAAGTTTATCTGAATCATACCATGCCTTCCTTTACAGGGTGATGGTAGCATCAATCACAACAAGGACACTAGAGTGACGGCAAACAAAAGCAACAGATACCCAGCAGACAGCACATAGATAAATGCCTAAGATGCGTTGAGGAAGAGGGGAAGCACCAGCGAGAAGGCAGGCAGGCAACTGGATTTCTAGGCCCCAACCCATCACAGCATCCTCTCTGACACTGGGCAGGTCGACTCCCCTCCCTGGGACTGAGTCCTTGTCTACAAATGGTTTGGACAAGATGACCTCCCCTGACCTTTCCACTCTTCATTCCCTAACTTTGCCTCTCATTCAGTTCTTTAGTCCCGTGAGAACAAAGAAAAACCCAGGCTGTATAACCCCGAGGGTCCCTGGTCATAGGCATACTTTTCACCTTAGCCAAACAGGACTCAAATGGGACAAACTGGCTCCTGTCTCTGACTTTCTGGGCCAGTCCTAAATGCTCCTCTCTCCATACTCACTGGGTTTCCCAAACCATAAAGAGAAAATGCAGTCACTTTCCCCTCAAAGTACATGGGAATAATACAAAGATTAGCTAGATTAGTACCACTCAAAAAAAAAAAAAAAGAAAGAAAAAGAAAAAAAAGAAATGGTAGTAGTTTTTAAAGTACCAAAGAGACCTTGGACTTCCTGAACACTCATGGGCTGCAAAATCTGTTGATGTATTTTTATTCCTCGCAGGGAGCCAAGATCCATCATGCCACTGCACTCCAGCCTGGGTGACAGAGACTCTGTCTAAAAAAAATAATAATAAAGAAAACATCGTGTAAAATCCACAGCCCCAGTCCCTTCTTGGGGACACATTCTGTGGTTTCTAAGACCATTTAGGGCCTTGTTCCCATCTCCCTCTGTAGCAGTTAAGTTTCCATGGCGACATCAAGACAACCACAACTCGCTGCACTAAGTGTGTCTGCAATGCGGTAGAAGACAGTAAGAGAATCACATGGAACCTGGACAGGAGAGCAGTGCTTAACCACAGCCCATAACACACACATCAGGCCAAAGAGGATGACTGCCAATGGTCAATTAGCATATGCCCATACCCCAAGGGTGGAACCTTCCTGCTGGAACCCAGAACACCTGCAATTAGTGAGTGTATCTCAGTTTTCCTGTTCCAGGAATCCTAAAAGTGGGACCTCTAGGAGTAGAAACTCACTGTAATATTATTGACCAACTAGCACAACTGAACATAAGGAAAGATCTGCCAAGACTCCAGTTGAAGAAACATACTATTATTGATAAGGCCTGCCATAGGTTGCACATTTTCTGTGCTCCAAGCCCTGTGCCAAGCAATTTACAAATATCATCTCATTTTACCCACACAGTAACCCACAAAGTAATCGCCACTGCTGTCCCTGGGTTATAAATGCAGAAATGGGCTTCTTATAGACCAGGTGATAGACTCAGGGTCACATAGCTCTTAGGTGGCAATGCCTGACTCAACTCTTCTAAGCCAGTGGTTCTCAAAGCACGGCCCCAATCATCAGCATCACATAGGAGCTGGTTAGAAATGCACATTTTTAGACCCTACTATAGACCTACTGACATTCAGAGGGTGAGGCTCGGCCATTTGTGTTTTAACAAGCCCCCTAGATGATTCTGATGCACACTCAAGTGTGAGAACCACCATAAATCAAATATTCATCCCTACTACTTCCTACTCCAGAGGTTCCCAAACTTTGCTACATAGTAGAAACTCCTTAGCATAATGTCCTCCAAGTTCCTTCATGTTGTAGCACATGGCAAGCTTTCTTTTTAAGGCTGAGTAATGTTGCATTGTTTGTCTATGCCACATTTTCTTTACCTGTTCACCTGCCAGTGAACATTTTAGCTTTTATCCACATCTTTGCTGTTATAAATAATGTTGCAGTGAACGTGGGAGTACAGATATCTCTTTGCAATCCTGATTTCAATTCTTTTGGGTATATACCCAGAAGTGGGATTGTTGGATCATACAATGGGTCTATTTAATTTTTTGCGGAATCTCCATATTGTTTTCCATAGTCTGTACCAATTCACATTTCCATCAACAGGATACAAAGGTTCCCTTTTCCCCACAGTTTTGCCAACATTTATTTTCTTTGGTTTGCTTGATAATAGCCAACCTAACATGTGTGAGGTAGTATCTCATTGTAGTTTTGATTTGCATTTCCCTGATGATTAGTGATGCTGAACACCTTTTCATATACCTGTTGGCCACTTGTTGGCCACTTGTATGTCGTCTTTGGAGAAATGACTCTTCAGGTCTTTTACCCATTTCTTAATCCAATTATTTGGGTTTTTTGCTATTGAGTTGTGGGGTACTAAATGAAATAAGCCAGACATGGAAGAACAAATACTACATGACCCCATTTATATTTGGAATCTAAAATAGTCAAACTCAGAAGCAGAGAGTAGAATGGTGGTTACCAGGACCTTAGGGGAGGGGAAATCAGGGCGGTGTTGGTCAAAAGGTACATTGTTTTAGTCATGCAGGATAAGTAAAGATCTACTGTAGAGCATAATACCTATAGTTAACAATGCTATCTTTTATTTTTTTAATTGTATACATAAAAATAATAGGGTAGATCTTATGCTAAGTGTTCCTATGAAAAAAGGTGAGGAAACTGAGAGATAAATGTTGCATTTAGGCATTATTTATGGTGATGGCTTCAAAGGTGTATGCTTCCTTCAAACTCATCAAGATATATGTATACATAAAAAAGATGTACATACATTAAATATATGCAACTTTTTTATATATCAAAATTATAATTACATTATATATGTCATTCATTTTATATGTCAATAATAATATAACTCAATAAAAATATATAGTAATAATTTAAGAACAGAATCTCCTAGAAAGTTTTAAAAATCCCAATGCCCAGGTTGTCCTGCATATCACTGAAATTAGGATGTCTGGGAGCAGCAATCAGATTTCAGTGTATTGTAAACATCTGCAGATGATTCCAACATGCAGCAAAGTTTGGAGATCACACCTCTATCTAAAGGACTTTCTCAGAGAAGGGTTCACCTCTGAGGGGAATCCATGGGAGCCCAGAGGCCAGAGTTATCTAATGGCCATTCCCTTTTCAGAATCAGATTCCGATTCCGATTCCTATGCATGTTAACTATTTTAGATGGCCCCAGATGTTCCCCATCCCAATTTCCTCCTTCAATTAACAGGTCTGGAGTTTGAATAACAAATCCCTCTCTTTTTAAGTGACAGAAACACAACTATTTGAAATACTGGCTTGGCACCAGCCTTCTAAAATTCACCCCAAGTCATCACTTCAAATAACTGAGATTGTAAAGTTTCCAAGACCTCAGACTATTACAAACAAATGAAAACAAGCTGTGAGTCAGGATACCAGAAGTTCAGAAACATAAGCTTGGTCCATCACTAAAAGTTATAAGCCAGCTATGGCCCCATCAGTTCTAACTCCATAGAGTCTCTCTCACGCCACACTCCCTCCCCCAACCCTTCAGCTCCATGACAAGACCTAGTCCCAGCCCTCATCTTCTTGGCCCTGGACTACAACAATATCTACCCAGAAGGTCCTTCTGCCTCCAGTCTCCAGATAAGTGAGAGACCCTGGGTCAAGAGGATAAAAATACCCAAACACCATTCTCATATAAACGGAAACTGAGTTCACCCTGAATAAACGTTGAAGGAAATTTAGGCTGGTCTGAGGAGTATGTAGGGAACAATCTCAGACACTTCCCAAAGAGGAGACCAGAACACAAAGCTACACAGAAAATCCAACCGGGCAGCATTCCAAATTGATTTGGTAGAGAAACCGATTTCAGGTGCAATGCAAGAGGGCAGCACTTGGATGCCAGACCTGGAATAAACATAGGAATCAGGATCCAGGAGAATTGTCTGAGCTGCCCTTCACAAGGTGTCTGAGGTCTTAGCCATGGCTCAGGTGGGGAGGAAGGGTTAGAGAGTCACATTCCGACCCGGACATTGCCAGCCCACTCCCATCTCATCACTAGGACCAAATGAATGAAAACCTCCAACTGGACCACATCTCCCGACACTCAGGCTTTCAATGGTCCCCAGTTGTTTCAAGGTTAAATGATCAAAATCCTTCGCAAAGCCTTTCTTAATAGATACTCAGCAGAGGTCCAAAAACTTGCATCTCAGCTCTCCTGATGCATGTTGGGGGACCAGCTATCCTGCACCCTACGCTGACATCCAGACACTCGCTCATACTTTCTGGCCCCCTAACCACAGTCCATGTCATCGGTCAGCTTAAAATGCTCTTTCTGATTCTTCCTCACCTATGGAAACATGACGTACCTTTAAAGAGACCCAGCTCAAATGCCACTTTGCAGGTTTCCATCATCTCCTCACGGGAAGTGATTTCTTTCATCCTCTGAGCTCACACAGCATATTGATTATATCTCTAATTAACATTTACTTCATTCGGTTCTATGCTAGAAATGCGTGTATGTAATATATAAAAAAAAACTTCATGTGGTTCTATTTTTTCTGTCTGCGCGTGACAATTTGAAGTTCCCTGAAGACAGAGATGATCTCTTCATTCATCTTTGTCTTTCTCCCTTGTACACACGGAAAGAGAAATAGAAAGAAATCACATCATAATGCTTTGCAAAACAGGAGACACTCAAAAAAAATACTGCTACGTAGAATTTTCTTATGGAATGGAGGATAGTATTTGATTATTTTCAATTCAGAGTTGTTGACCTATGTACCTAGTATGTATCAGGCACAGTGCTGGGTTATTTTACATGTATTTTACATACATTCTTTATTTTATTTGGTGCTCCCAGCAGTTCTGCCAAGTAGCTCTTGACCTTATTTTATAGATAAAGAAGTTATCAAAGAGCTAACCATACACATCCAGGATGATAGAGCCGGTGTGTACTGGAAACCGAATTAAAGCAAAGGCTGATGCTAGAGAAGCCTCAGGTGAACATTTTTCAGCGGATGCTAGAATGGAATAGTGCTTCCCTTTGGGACTGTCGCCATCTAGTCTTATTCTTTATTCTGGATCTGTTATGGTCTGAATTTTTTTTGTTTTTGTTTCTGAGACAGGTTCTCACTCTGTCTCCCAGGCTGGAGTACAGTAGCATAATCATAGCTCACTGTAGCCTCAATCTCCTGGGCTCAAGCCATGCTCCCATCCCAACCTCCCCAGTAGCTGAACTACAGGTGTACATAAGCATGCCTGGCTAATTTTTATTATTTTTAGCAGAAACAAGGTCTCATTATATTGCACAGGCTGGTCTCAAACGCCTGGGCTCAAGTGATCCTCCCACCTCAGCCTCCCAAAGTGCTGAAATTACAGGTGTGAGCTACCATGCCTGGCCTAATCTGAATGTTTGTGTCTTCCTAAAATTCATATGTTAAAATTTTAACCCCCAAGGCAAATGTATTAGGAGGTAGGGCTATTAGGAGGTGATAAGGTCATGAGGGTGGAGCCCTCATGAATGGCATTAGTGTCTTTATAAAAGAGGCATGAGAGAGATGCCTTGCCCCTTCTACCATGTGAGGACACAGCAAGAATGCACCATCTATATGACAGAAAGTGCCCTCACCAGATACTGAGTCTGCCTTGATCTTGGACTTTCCAGCCTCCAGAACTGTGAGAAGTAAATTTCTGTTGATTATAATACAGCCAGTTTATGGTATTTTATTAAAAAGAGCCCAAATGGACTAAGACAGGACCCAAGGTACAGGAACTCTGCCAATGGCTCCCAACTCCAGACCAATTAAATCAGTCTGACTCTTAAGCCCATGCCATCAATAGATTTTTTAATGTTTTTTTCAAAGTCACAGGTGATTCTATTCTTCTATCTGCAAATATACAGAGACATTTGCTTTCCTCTAGAAAATAGTTTCCAAGGGGGGAAAAAAAAGATATTTTCCAAACAGTTCCAAATACATATAGGTTACAGCAAAGGCTGAGGCTAGAGAAGTCTCAGGTGAACATTTCTTAGCTGATGCCAGAATGGAATAATGCTTCCCTTTGGGACTGTAGACAGAAAAACAGATGCTCAGATAGAACGGTAGAATTAAGAGTGGATGAAAGAAAAAAGCCATTCTTTTAGGGGCCCAGGATGCTAGGTTCTGACACACGAATACAGTGAGGTGTACTACAGGTTGATTATCCCTTATCTGAAAGGCTGAAGTGTTTCTGACTTTTTCAGGTTTTGAAATATTTGCAGAATACCACTTTAGAGCATCTCAAATCTGAAAATCCAAAATACTCCAATGAGCCTTTCCTTCGAGCACCATATCAACAGTTCAAAAAGTTTTGAATTTTAGAGCAGCTTGTATTTCAGATTTTTAGATCTGCGACGCTCAACCTGTAGTGGGATTTCTAGAGTTGACGAGGGTGTTCACCCCTCCCACCCAAATTGGCCTGTTTACCTCAGGGATCAGACTCTGGGAATTCTAAGCACATTGAGTGGTTAACTTCAGATAAGAGTTAAGAGGAGGAAACTAGAGCTAAACTGTCACTGTGCCTGAGTGGTCACCTGAGTGAGTGGCAGCCTCACTCCTGTCACCAGACAATAAGATGCTTCTGCTTCCTGGAGTTAAGGTGCCTCATGAGTGAAATGAATATAATTTCTTTTCTCACAACCTAACAGGTTGAGAAAACAAAACCACAGAAGAGATGAGACAAACCTTGGGCGAAGTGTTAAACAAATGTCAAATAGTGCTAATAGAAGGGATACAAATACTTTTGCTGCAGTGAATGAAGATGCATTGCTGGAAAATGTACACAACTAGGGAACCTAGTAGACACAGATTCAAACACCATTGCATGAAGGCCTACTACGTGCCAGGCACAAGCCTTGTCCACAGAAGAACACAGTACAGAAGGGGAGATGTGGCCCCAGTGTATTTTGGGATATACCTCCCTGATACAGATTTTAAAGGTAAAAATTTGAGCTGCATCTTAAGAAATACTTTTGAGGGTTGAGAACTGTGGGTTAGAAGAGGCCACCTTGGAAATTATAGGAGGTAGAAACCGATTCTAACCGAGGCTTCCGAGAGAGAAGCCTTCCCTGATGAGTGCCATTTCAGCCGATAAAGCTCAAAATGATGGAACAGCAGTCAGTGGGTGTGCCCCCAAAATAGTGAAACAGCCAGTGTGGCTAAGGTCACCTGTGGGTGTCAGTCAGCTCTTTCCTGCAAGAATTTTGCTGGGCCCCTTCAGAGCCAAGGCTAACACACTTCCTCTAAGTCACTTCATTTGCTGGACACCAGAGACTTAGCACCTGGCTTTGGACCAGGCACAGTGGGGAAAACTGAAGGAAAAACAGTGGTTCTTGCCCTCAAGAAGCTTAAAATCTAATTGGGAAGAGACAACAAATGAGCATGGAAATCTTGCAATCTATGTGACTTAGGAATGTTTAACACTCAGAAAGCAATATTTTGAAACTGTCAGATAGGCAAGTTGGCTGAGTATGGTTGTACAGTCAGCACACTGTCCAACGGTGCCCAGCTGAGAAGAAGACTAAAGACATCCTTTTGCAATTCATCAGCCTAGGGCAAATGAATGCCTTCTTGTAATTCACACAAAGACACTGCTTGTGCTAGCTGAGGGCCAAAAAGCAGCAACTTGAAAACAGATAGGAAATTCAGAAAAGAAAAAGAAGGTCTTGATTGAAAAGCTCAGTAGGAAACTTTAGTGAAGAAAGAGGGATTTGAATTAGGCCTGCCAGGTGGCAGGATTGGAATAGGTGGGAGGCAGGATGGTGTTCCAGACAAACAGAACAGCTGGAGCTAAGATCTGAAGCTAGAATGAGCCTGGCAGGTGCTCTGGGCATGTTGAGAATTCACTGGCTTAGTACAGATCAGATGAAAGTGGACTAAGGAAAAATCAGCTGGGTTTGATACCAGGAGGTCAGAGAAGGAAGGCAGTGTGCAAACCAGAATTAGCAGGTGCTCCTGGATCTGCTCATGTCTTCTGGTCTGGGCTCTGCAATTCACATGCTGATGACACTTGACAATTATGTCATGCCTCTGAGTCAAAGACTCCTCATCCATAGAAAGTAGAGAAATCTCCCTTACCCCCTTTGCAAGCATGTACACAGAAGTGAAAATGAGAGAGAGCTATCTACTTCATGAGGTTTTAGAGATGTTTTCTTAATATAACCAACAATAGAAAGCCATTGTAAGTCGTGAGCAAGAATATGGGATAGCCATATGGGATCTGCACATATATCTGAGACTTAGATCCAGAGAACCCGTGGAGGGGAGGGAGAGGCAGCTTTAGATCCCTACTGGTCAGATGGAAATAAGCGCAAAGCCCCACTCCTCTAAATTTGGTGGGTGCCTTCTTCCTGTTCCTGAGAAGCTGACTCCCCAAGTTCCCAGGACTCTTTGTGTTAACGGGCAGCCCAGTGGCTCAACCACCTTACCCAGGAAGAAACTTTAGTCACCATCTGCTCCAGGAAACAGATGAAAGATCCTAATACGAGCGGGCTCCAAAAGAAGAGTCCAGGAAGTAAGTACTAAAAAGAGAGGACAGCAGTGATTGCTAATGTTCATTACACACAGACTGTGTGCTTTACAGCTATCAATTCATCTGATCATCACAATCCCACAGAGGATGAACTCCATTTTACAGAGGGGAACACAGAGGTACGGAGAGGTCAAGCCCCTTGACCAATATGGTTCAACCAGTAAGTGGCAAAGAAGACAGCCAGGTACCAGAGTCCTCATGCCTCATCACTCTGTTATGGTGCCTCTCAGAAAATGTGGCGGCGAAAAACACAGCAGAGATTAAGTAAAATAAGTAGCCAGAATATACCCCAAGGAACTGAAAACGGGTATGCAAACAAGTACACATCAAGCATGTTTACAGCAGCACAAGTCACAACAGCCAAGAGGTAGAAACAGCCCAAATGCCTATGGATGGATGTATGGATGAGCAAAATACGCTACAATGACTATTATTCATCCATAAAAAAGAATGACATACTGACACACACTGCAGCATGAATGAACCTAAGCACATTACGCTACTTGCAAGAAGCTAGACACAAAAGGCCACATGCTGCATGCTTTCGTTTCTGTGAAATATCCAGAGTAAGTAGATCCACAGAGACAGATTGGTGGTCGCCAGGGATTGGAAAGAGAGGAGAACAGGGAGCCACCAAGTTTAGAGGAGTGGGGCTTTGTGCTTATTTCTGTCTGACCAGTAGGGATCTAAAGCTGCCTCTCCCTCCCCTCCATGGGTTCTCTGGATCTAAGTCTCAGATGTATTTTCAGATCCCATATGGCTAAGCCATATTCTTGTTCATGACTTACAATGGCTTTCTATTGTTTGTTACATAAGAAAACCTCTCTAAAACCCCATGAATACCTTCCATGTGCCAGACATTATGCTAAGCCCTTTCCTAGCATGATTTTATCCAATCCTCCTACAGTATTCTGTCATTAAGAAATACTTATTTAAACCTGTGAAATGCTATGCAGTTGCTGAGGAGTGTTGGTTTTCATTGTCAATAACTTTTGGCAGGTGGTCTTCTCCTTAACCTGAACAATCTGGATTCATCTCTTTGCATTCTGTCTCAAATGTCTCCACTGATGTCTGCCATAAGCTGGCTCCAAATCTGCATCTCCTGGTGGGGAATCCCAGGCTGCCCAAAAAGATTTTGAGATCCATTGGCATTCCAGATTTTTACTCCCTTGGAAACAATTACTTAGCATCTGTGGATAAATCGTATATACAACATAGTACCACAGTAACTGCTCCAAACATCTCTGCGGGATACGTGTTTGGTAGCCAGCAAAGAAAAGTCTTCTGTTCAAGGCACTGCATTATGAGCATGCACAGGGTGTTAGTGTGTCTTCCTGAAGCCAGGTCAGAATGCGCTTGATCTTCCCTGGGTACTGCAGCTGGCCTCAGGGATGCAACTCTGGTCTCTGGTCCAAAAAGGTAAATATCAAGAATCTGTGCTCCACTCTTGCTAGAAAAGCCATCAGCCCTCTTGATATTTTGAGCATATTTTTATGGAGGATATATTAACTATGAATTTCATTTTAGGAGAGTAAAAGGAATAAATATAAATAGGAGGACTTTGTCTGTTAAGATTGAGAACAACTGAACATAGATATGGTATTCCTGCTAATAGTGTCATTGAAGAGTAGACACAGACAGATGCAGCAAAATGGGAAAACTGTTGCAATAGTGGTAAGCACAGAGTGCTATAAAAGCACACAGGAGGGCACTTAGGATAGACTGGGGAAGGGCTAGGCAGGGCTCCCTAGGGGAGGTGATTTTTGAACTGATGTATAGAAAGATTTGGAGTTATCCAGGTAAATAAGGGTAATTCTAGGTAGATGAAAAATGCCTTGGAGCTGTGAGAATTTATACAGATCTACAAATGGATCCGGCAGTTGGATCAAGGGAAACAGTAGTGTTTTGATTAGATAAGATGCCAAACTGTTCATAGGCAATTCTTGCTCCTCCCTCCTGAGACTCCATTAAAATGAAATAAATCATTTCCCCTCCCTCTGATTCCCATGCACAGTAAGTGTAAATCCACAAGAAAAAGAGAATGAGAGAGGGGATGTTAGTAGATGAAAGCTTGTTACAGTTTGTGAATGTAAGAAGTTAATAGAAGCAGAAATGTTATTTAAAATATTTTAAAATAAGTATGATGCAGGGTCCAAGCAATCAGAAATAACTGCCTGCTGTCATGCAGAAGAGTTTCCTGGGGACTCTCTGCTGAGCCAATTGTGTGCATAGTCTCTGTCACCCCTTGGCTTCTCTAGGTGTACTCTCCACTAAACTTTTAGGGCTGAGAGGAGTCCCTTGATTTTTGACTTCCTGATGGTTCAGCTGAAGGAGGTATCAGGGGTGTCAGGATCATTATTCTACTGTTCTTTCCTTGCTGGGCCATGGTTTTGTGTGCCTGCTATCTTCTACCTAGGACCACAGTTTCTGTAGGGTAATCCTGTTTTATAGCTTAGCTCTCCTTGGTTGCACCAATGGTTTCCTTTCTTGCCTCTTCAAGCTTAGAGGAGGTAGTAGCTTTCTAATCTTGATGATTCTCGTGTCTTGCCCCATCCCTTGTTGGTTGGTTTCCCTTAACCCTCTTCATGCTGCTGTAAATTAAATCCTTCAATGATCCCATTTTCCATGTACCATCTGCTTCCTCCAAAATGTTTGTGTGGGTTCGTGTGAAAAGGGGGCTTCCCAGGGAGAGGATGTGGTGGCAGGGGATGTGCAGGGATTCTGGAGTGCTAACTAATAACCAAGAAGGACAATAGTATTTCTATTTCATGAGCTGCCATGGCAAAACTGGTGAATGTCAGTTAAGTGTCAGTTCTGGATAGGATAAAGAGTAGAAGCGTATACGGAAGAGGAAGGCTTTTGTTTGTTCCCTCAAATGCACAAAGGGTCAGGATGGTATATATTTCAGGATATAGGAAGTAAAGTCTAGAACTGTAAATGATACAAAGGAATGGCTTACATGTCTGAATACGGAACTGGAATCTCAACTCTTATTTCTATCCCTATGTACATTGAACAAATAACTAGATGTGTAGCTTTCATACAAGAAATTGTAGGTTATTTCTCTATAGGAATTAAATAGTGAATATTTGAGATTAAGGGAAAATTCAGGAATATTGATTATAAAGCTGCACTCAAAGATGATTAATCTCTATTCCCTTATTCCCATTCAACTTTAATTACACATATTCTAGTCAGGAGCCTAGAGAACTCTTCTATAAAATAGAATGTCTCCCAGGAAAAGTTTTTCACATATTGATGTTTAGAAATTACCAGTGAAAGTGTGGCTCCTACCCACGCAATCCAAAATGAAACATGTGAGTTGACATACCTCATCCATATTAGAAAGCTGCCTGTTAGCTTTTTAAGCTTTCATTTTTAATATGTACTTAAGCCAAAGATGTCTTGGCATAAAAGTAAAGCCTCATAAATTAAAGACAAACAAGCAAAATAAACATGCAGAGAAAGTACCTAGAGCAAAAAATGCATAAATCAGAATTAACCTCTCCCAGTAAAAATTTCACAGCTCCCATTAATAGTTTGAGGTTTGTGAGAACATATTGCAACTATTAAAATGTCCCAGAAAACAACTTTAAAAATCAACATACAGGTAAGTTAAAAAAATCAGGTGGCCAGAATAAAAAAAGAGAAGGTTTGGAACATAAAGTCAAGAACATTTCTCAAAATACAATAAAAAAAGAGGTGGGGACTTCCGCTAAGATGACCAAATAGGAACAGCTCTGGAGCACAGTTCCCAGCAAGAGCAACACAGAAGGTGAATGATTGCATTTCCAACCGAGGTACCAGTTCATCTCAATGGGACTGGTTGGACAGTGGGTGTAGCCCAAGGAGGGCAAACTGAGGCAGGGTGTGGTGCTGCCTCACCTGGGAAGTGCAACAGGCTAGAGGACACCCCCTCCTACCCAACGGAGGCCATTGGGGGCTTTTCCGGCCACGCCGGCACTCCAGTTCAGACACTGCGCTTCTCCCACGGTCTTTACAGCCCACAGACCAGGAGGTTCCCACCAGGCCAACATGTGCCACGGGTTTCCAGTACAAATCTGGGTGGCTGTTTCAGCGCATGTTTCCAGCACAAATCTGGGTGGCCATTTTAGCTGGTGCCTGGAATGCCTGTGAGACAGAGCTGCCCATTCCCCTGAAAAAAAAAAAAGCACTGGCAGCCAAGTGATCTGGCTCGGCAGGTCCCACTCCCACAAAGACCAGCAAACTGAAACCCACTGGCTGGAGATTTTCACAGCCAGCACAGTAGTTTGAGCTCAACCCAGGATGGTCTAGCTCAGTGGGGGGAAAGGCATCTGCCGTTACCAAGGCAGTTCTAACCTTACCTGTGTAAACAAAATTGCAAGAAAGTTTACACAGTAGCTGGGCGGAGCCTGTGGCAGCTCAGCAACGCCTCTGCAGGCAGACTGTGACTAGACTCCCTCCTTGCTGGGCAGGCATCTCTGAAAAAAGGCAGCAGCCCATCAGAGACTTACAAATAAAGCTTCACCTTCCCAGGACAGAGAACCTAGGAAAAGGGGCTGTTCTGTGTTCTGCTGTAGCAGACTTAAATGTCCTTGCCCAGCAGCTCTGAAGTGAGCAACAGAGCTCTCAGCATAGCACTTGAGCTCCGATAAAGGACAGACTGCCTCCTTAAGAAGCTCCCGACCCCTGTATATCTAAAAAAAACATCTCATAGAAGAGAGCTCTGGCTGACATCTGGCAGGTACCCTTCTGGGATGAAGCTACCAGAGGAAAGAACAGGCAGCAATCCTTGCTGTTCTGCAGCCCCCACAGATGGTTCCCAGGCAAGCAAGGTCTGGAGTGGACCTCTAGCAATCCTGCAGCAGAGGGGCCTGACTGTTAGAAGGAAAACTAAAAAACAGAAAGAAATAGCTTCACCATCAACAAAAAGGACATCCACTCAGAGACCCCATCAGAAAATCACCAAAAAGACCAAAAGTAGATAAATCCATGAAGATGGAAAGAAACTAGTGCAAAAACAATGAAATAAAAAACCAGAATGCCTCTCCTCCTCCAAGGGATCACAACTCCTCACCAGCAAGGGAACAAAACTGGATGGAGAATGAGTTTGATGAATTGACAGAAGCAGACTTCAGAAGGTGGGTAATAACAAACTTATCTGAGCTAAAAGAACATGTTCTAAACCAATGCAAAAAAACTAAGAACCTTGAAAAAAGGTTAGACGAAATGCTAACTAGAATAACTAGTTTAGTGAAGAACATAAATTACTTGATGGAGATGAAAAACAGCATGAGAACTTCATGAAGCATACATAAGTTTCAATAGACCAATCGATCAAACAGAAGAAGTGATATCAGAGATTGAGGATCAACTCATTGAAATAAAATGAGAAGGAAAGATTAGAGAAAAAAAGAGTGAAAAAAAATGAACAAAGCCTCCAAGAAATATGGGATTATGTGAAAAGACCTAATCTATGTTTGATTGGTGTACCTGAATGTGATTGGGAGAATGTATCCAAGTGGGAAAACACTCTTCAGGATATTCTCCAGGAGAACTTCCCCAACATAGCAAGGCAGGCCAACATTCAAATCCAGGAAATACAGAGAACACCACAAAGATATTCCTCAAGAAGAGCAACCCCAAGGCACATAATTGTCAGATTCACCAGGGTTGAAATGATGGAAAAAATGCTAAGGGCAGCCAGAGAGAAAGGTTGGGTTACCCACAAAGGGAAGCTCACCAGTCTCACAGCAGATCTCTTGGCAGAAACCCTACAAGCAAGAAGAGAATGGGGGCCAATATTGAACAAACTTAAAGAAAAGAACTTTCAACCCAGAATTTCATATCCAGCCAAGCTAAAGTTTATAAGTGAAGGAAAAATAAAATCCTTTATAGACAAGCAATTGCTGAGAGATTTCATCACCACCAGGCCTGCCTTACAAGAGAACAACTAAACATGGAACAACCAGTACAAGCCACTCCAAAAAAGTACCAAATGGTAAAGACCATCAACACAATGAAGAATCTGCATTGACTAATGGGCAAAACAACCAGCTAGTATCAACATGGTAGGATCAAATTCACACATAACAATATTAACCTTAAATGTAAACGGGCTAAATGCCCCAGTCAGAAGACACAGACTGGCAAATTGGATACAAAGTCAAGACCCATCAGTGTGCTGTATTCAGGAGACCCATCTCACATGCAAAGACACACATAGACTCAAAATAAAGGGATGAAGGAAGATTTACCAAGCAAATGGAGAGAGAGAGAGAAAAAAAAAAAAGCAGGAGGTGCAATCCTAGTCTCTGATAAAAAAGACTTTAAACCAACAAAGATCAATAGTGAAAAAGAAGGGCATTACATAACGGTAAAGGATCAATGGTAAAAGGTAGAAGAACCAACTATCCTAAATATATATGCTCCCAGTACAGGAGGACTCAGATACATAAAGCAAGCTCTTAATGACCTACAAAGAGACTTAGAGTCCCACACAATAATAGTGGGAGACTTTAACACTCCACTGTCAATATTAGACAGATCAATGAGACAGAAAATTAACAAGGATATCCAGGACTTGAACTCAGATCTGGACCAAGCAGACCTAATATAGATCTACAGAACTCTCCACCCTAATTCCATAGAATATACATTCTTTTCAGCAGTACATCACATTTACTCTAAAATTACACATAATTGGAAGTAAATCACTCTTCAGCAAATGCAAAATAATGGAAATCATAACAACAAATCTCTCAGACTACAGTGCAATCAAATTAGAACTCGGGATTAAGAAACTCACTCAAAACCACACAACTACATGGAGACTGAACAACCTGCCACTGAATGACTACTGGCTAAATAATGAAATAAAGGCAGAAATAAAGATGTTCTTCAAAACCAATGAAAACAAAGACATAATGTACCAGAATCTCTGGGACACATTTAAAACAGTGTCTGGAGGGAAATTTATAGCATTAAATGCCCACATGAGAAGCCAGGAAAGATCTAAAATCAACACCCTGTTGTCACAAAAGAACTAGAGGAGCAAGATCAAACAAATTCAAAAGCTAGCAGAAGACAAGTAATAACTAAGATCATAGCAGAGCTGAAGGAGATAGAGACACAAAAAACCCTTCAAAAAATCAATAAATCCAGGAGCTGGTTTTTAAGAAAGATCAAAAAAATAGACTGCTATCTAGACTAATAAAAAAGGAAAAGAGAGAAGAATCAAATAGATGCAATAAAAAACGATAAAGGGGATATCACCACCGATTCTGCAGAAATACAAACCACCATCAGAGATTAGTATAAACAACTCTATGCACATAAACCAGTAAATCTAGAAGAAATGGATAAGTTCCTGGACACTTACATCCTCCAAGGACTAAACCAGGAAGAAGTTGAAACCCTGAATAGACCAAAAACAAGGGCTGAACTTGAGGCAGCAATTAATAGCCTACCAACCAAAAAAAGTCCAGGTCCATATGGGTTCACAGCCAAATTCTACCAGACATTCAAATAGGAGCTGGTACCATTCCATCTGAAACTTTTTCAAACAATGCAAAAAGAGGGAATCCTCCCTAACTCATTTTAAGAGACTAAAATCCTGATACCAAAACCTGGCAGAGACACAATTAAGAAAGAAAATTTCAGGCCAATATCCATGATGAACCTCAATGCAAAAATCTTCAATAAAATACTGGCAAACCGAATGCAACAGTACATCAAAAAGCTTATCCATCACAATCAAGTAGGCTTTATCCCGGGGATGCAAGGCTGGTTCACCATATGCAAATGTATAAACGTAATCCATCACATAAACAGAATCAAAGACAAAAACCACATGATTATCTCAATAGATGCAGAGAAGGCCTATGACAAAATTCAACAGCCCTTTATGCTAAAAACTCTCAATAACACTAGGTATCGATGGAACATATCTCAAAATAATAAAAGCTATTTATGACAAAATCACAGCAAATATCATACTGAATGGGTAAAAACTGGAAGCATTCTCTTTGAAATCTGGCACTAGACCTCTCACCATTCCTGTTTAACATAGTATTGGAAGTTCTAGGTAGAGCAATTAGGCAAGAAAAAGAAATAAAGGGTATTCAGTTAGGAAAAGAGGAAGTCAAATTGTCTCTATTTGCAGACTACATGATTGTATATGTTGAAGACCCCATCATCTCAGCCCAAAATCTCCTTAAGACAATAAGCAATTTCAGCAAAGTCTCAGGGTACAAAATCAATGTGCAAAAATCACAAGCATTCCTATACACCAAGAACAGACAAACAGAAAGACAAATCATGAGTGAACTCTCATTAACAATTGCTACAAAAAGAATAAAATACCTAGGAATACAACTAATGAGACATGAAAAACGTCTTCGAGGAGAACTACAAACCACTGCTTAAGGAAATAAGAGAGGATACAAACAAATGGAAAAACATTCCATGTTCATGGTTAGGAAGAATCAATATTGTGTAAATGGCCATACTGCCCAAAGTAATTTATAGATTCAATGCTATCCCCGTCAAGCTACCAATGACCTTCTTCACAGAACTGGAAAAAAAAAACCTTAAATTTCATATGAAACCAAAATGCTCATGGAGCCAAGACGATCCTAAGCAAAAAGAACAAAGCTGGAGGCATCATGCTACCTGACTCAAACTATACTACAAGGCTACATTAGTCAAAGCAGCATGGTACTGGTACCAAAACAGAGATACAGACCAATGGAACAGAACAGAGTCCTCAGAAGTAATGCCACACATCTACAACCATCTGATCTTTGACAAACCTGACAAAAACTAGCAATGGGAAAAGGAGTCCCTGTTTAATAAATGGTGTTGAGAAAACTTGCTAGCCATGTGCAGAAAGCTGAAACTGGACCCCTTCCTTACACCTTATACAAAAATTAACTCAAGATGGATTAAAGATTTAAACATAAGACTTAACACCATAAAAACTCTAGAAGAAAACCTAGGCAATACCATTCAGGACATAGGCATAGGCAAGGACTTCATTACTAAAACACCAAAGGCAATAGCAACAAAAGCCAGAATAGACAAATGGGATCTAATTAAACTTAAGAGCTTCTGCACAGCAAAAGAAACAATCATTAGAGTGAACTGGCAACCAACAAAATGGGAAGAAAATTTTGCAATCTACCCATCTGACAAAGGGCTAATATCCAGAATCTACAAAGAACTAAAACAAATTTATAAGAAAAAAACAACCCCATCAAAAAGTGGGTGAAGGATATGAACACTTTTCAAAAGAAGACATTTATGTGGCCAACAAACATATGAAAAAATGCTCATCATCACTGGTCATTAGAGAAATGAAAATCAAAACCACATTGAGATGCCATCTCATACCGGTTAGAATAGCAATCATTAAAAAATCTGGAGACAACAGATGCTGGAGAGGATGTGAAGAAATAAGAACACTTTTACACTGTTGGTGGAAATGTAAGTTAGTTCAACCATTGTGGAAGACAGTGTGGTGATTCCTCAAGGATCTAGAAATAGAAATACCATTTGACCCAGCAATTCCATTCCTGGGTATATACCCAAAGGATTATAAATTGTTCTGTTATAAAGACATGTGCACATGTATGTTCACTGTGGCACTGTTTACAATAGCAAAGACTTGGAACCAACCCAGATGCCCATCATTGATAGACTGGATAAAGAAAATGTGGTACATACACACCATGGAATACTATGCAGCCATAAAAAAGGATGCATTCATATCCTCCTCAGGGACGTGACTGAATCTGGAAACCATAATTCTCAGCAAACTGACACAAGAACAGAAAACCAAACACTGCATGTTCTCACTCATAAGCAAGTGTTGAACAAAGAGAACACACGGACACAGGGAGGGGAATATCACACACTGGGGTCTGTGGGAGAGTGGGGTCCTAGGGGAGGGATAGCAGGGTTTGGGGAGATTGGGTAGGAATAACATTAGGAGAAATACCTAATGTTAGGTGACAGAGGGAAGGAAGCAAACCACCATGGCATGTGTACATCTATGTAACAATCCTGCAAGATCTGCACATGTACCCCAGAACTTAAAGTATAATAAAACAAAACAAAAAAGAGGTGGAAGCCAGTTGCAGTGGCTCACACCTATAATCCCAGCACTTTGGGGGGCTGATGTGGACGATAACCTGAGATCAAGAGTTTGAGACAAGCCTGGCCTACATGGTGAAACCCCATCTGTACTAAATAAAATAAAATAAAATAAATAAATAAATTAAATAAATAAATAAATAAATAAATTAGTGGGGTGTGGTGGCATGTGCCTGTAGTCCCAGCTACTCGGGATGCTGAGGCACGAGAATCGCTTGAATCCAGGCGGGCGATAAAGGTTGCCGTGTACTGAGATGACACTACTGCACTCCATCCTGGGTAACAGAGTGAGACTCTGTCTTTGCTAAAAAACAAAAACAAAGCAGAGGTGGAAAATATTAGAAAAAAGAAGATACTTAGCAGATAAATATAGAAATTTTTATTTTGGAGCAGACTAAGCTCCAAAAAGAAAGAAAAAATAATGAAAATGGAAGGAAGAAAATGATAAAAATGGTAAAAATACAATAAAATATTTTAGAATTGAAGTGTATTAATATCCAGACGTAGAGGCCTTACCAAGTCGCCAGTACCAAAACTGAAAATGACCCACACTAAGGTATTTTATAGTCAAACTTCAGAGCACAGACATAAAGAAAATTACAGAACACAGATATAAATACCTTCTGAATGTTAGAAAAAGAGACACACGTAAAGGACTAGGAATCAGAATAGCACCAGACATCTCAAAGAAAGTCTAGAACAATGAGACAGTAGAAGATGTTTTTCAAAATTCTAAGGAAAAGCTCTATTTATCTGTCTATCCATCCATCCATTTCATTATCTATTTTCTATCTATTGTCTGTCTGTCTGTCTGTCTGTCTGTCTGTCTGTCTATCTATCTATCTATCTATCTATCTATCTAATCTATCCATCCAGCCACCCTCTTTGTGTCTGTCTGTCTGGTGATCTATCATCTGTCATCTTTCTATCTTTATGTATCTTACTGAGAACTTCATACTTAACAAACCAATGAAAAGAACAGATGAAAACATCCTCATGGAGCCTCTGTTAAGCAATTGATGGAGGATGTGTTCCAGCAAAATACAGGAATAAGTCAAGAAAGAGGAAAGCATAAGCTTTGCACAGCGGGAGTATGGCAGCCAGTGAGGTTTATCACAGGTGCGATTATTGCTAATTGAAAATGTCTCCAAATACCCCACCATGATAACTTGAAACATAGTCAGTTGGCAATTTTTGACAGTTTCTAGTGACCAAAATTTAAAAAAAGTAAAACAGAGGAAAACATACAATCTAGGAAACCATGTTCTCTAACAAAGGAGAGTGGCAAAAGAAGTGCCTGGCTGAAAACTGTTCGAAAGGCTTAGAGAGCAACCATCCTGTTCAGAGCAGGAGAACGAAGGCCTCCATGATGCAGAGCTCCATCCAGAAAAAAAGTAGGCCCAATGGAATGGATGAAATTGTAGGTGGTAACTTAGAGATGGAGGAAAGTATTAATGATATTTAAATGAAAATTATGCAAGCAAAAGAAGATTTTTTTTAAAAAATTGACACAATAGTAAGCAAAAACTCTATAAAAAATAATGTCTTGATCCTTTTCCTAAGCTGGTGCTCAGCAAGGACAAGGCCATGTGCAGTTCGAGTGCCAAGATCGTGAAGTCCAACGATGAGAAGCCGGACGAATTTGAGACCGGCATCTCCCAGGCTCTTCTGGAGCTGGAGATGAACTCAGACCTCAAGGCTCAGCCCGGGAGCTGAACATTCCAGAATTCAAGGAAATTGAAGTTGGAGGTGGTTGGAAAGCTATCATAATCTTTGTTCCTGCTTCTCAACTGCAATCTTTGCAGAAAATCCAAGATTAGCTAGTAGCAAATTGGAGAAAAAGTTTAGTGGGAAGCATGTTGTCTTTATCACTCAGAGGAGAATTCTGTCTAAGCTAATTCGAAAAAACTGTACAAAAAATAAGCAAAAGCATCCCAGGAGCCATACTCTGAGAGCTTTGCATGACACAATGCTTGAGGACTTGGTCTTCCCAAGAGAAATTGTTGGCAAGAGAATCCACGTGAAACTGGATGGTAGCCAGCTCATAAAGGTTCATTTGGATAAAGCACAGCAGAACAATGTGGAACACAAGGTTAAAATTTTTTTCTGGTATCCCTAAGAAGCTCATGGGCAACGATGTTGATTTTGAATTCCCAGAGTTTCAATTGTAAACAAAAAGACTAAATAAAATATATTCAAGGTAAAAAAAATTAATGTTAAGTTTTTATTTGCAGTGAGTTATATTTTCTGAATCAGATTATATTGGTTCAACTGAAAGTAGCTTTTAACTATAAGGAAGAAGAGAGAGGAGATGGGAGTATAGGAGTTAAATGCATGTGTGTCATATATGGAAATTTAAAGATAAAATCTGAAGTATTGATAAATCTAGATAGACAACCATAATCCTATTAGCAGAGACTTCTAGAGGTCATCAGAAGCTGTCTCCCCTCGACCAACAGGAGGCTTTGGCACAAGGCTGACCACTGCAAGCAGTACTTCTCCATCCTTAGGTTGGTGTGAAGTTTTGGGTTATGAGATGTATGCACATGTTTCAAGTGATAGCATCTGGAGTCCTTCAAGGAACAGTATGTCCACGTGCCCTTTGCCTTTTTGACTTGTTCATTTTCTCCATCTTGATGTCTAAAAGATAGATTCTACCTCTGACTGTGAGGACAGAAGCCATATTCTAGTGGCAGTGGAATGTGAACCAGGAGAAATCTGGCTCTTTATTCTGCAAGTTTTTTTTTTTTAAATGTACTTTAAGTTCTGGTGTACATGTGCAGAATGTGCAGGTTTGTCACAGAGGTAAACACATGCCATGGTGGTTTGATGCACCCATCAACCCATCATCTACATTAGGTATTTCTCCTAATGCTAACCCTCCCCTAGCCCGCCACCTTCTAACAGGCCCCAATGTATGATGTTCCCCTCCCTGTGTCCTCTTTTATGTAAGAGAAAAAAACAAAACAAAAACTCTGTTTATCTTATTTAAGTCATGGCTTTGAGTTTGTCAGTGCTGAACCTAAACTCTTTTAGTATAGTATAAGAAATATGGAGGGACCATCCAGAACCAACTGAAATGATAAAAAATGGTTGTCTCTGAAGAGTATACTTGGCACTAAAGAGGGATGAAGGAAGGAGCTACTGTTTTCCATTTTAAACTTCAGTAATAATAAGCAGAATATGAAACTGCTATTTAGTAGACTGAAATTGGCTGAATATCAGTGATTTACTGTGCCTCAATCTAATATTTTTTAACCAATTGCATGTATTGGTATGATTAAAACATATTTGAATATGAAAGAAGGAAAGAGAGAGAGAGAAAGAAAAGAAAGTTAAGAAAGAGAAAGAAAGAAGGAAGAAACTGGGTACGTAGACAGGAATCTATCTTGAAAGACCTACTATGTCGCACTGAAGGTCTGTGGTTTAATGTGATCAGATTGGTGTTTTGAAGATGATTCCCACAGTAAAATATAGTATAGCTCCATTATTTAGTAGCTATAGTAAATAATTTTAAAAGAAGCTTTTCTCAAGCAATCAAGGCCACAAATAATGAAAACTAAACCAAGGCTGTTGCAGAGAGGATCAGGTTAAGAAGTACGTTATCAATCAGAGAAAGAGAGCAGGAGATGAAGAGACAGTCTGACATAGTGGTTAAGAATCTGGATCTGAAGTCCCCTGGACTGTCTGTTACCCCATGTTTGGCTTTGGCAAGATTCTATAATCATGCTGTGCTTGCCACTTTCATTTATAGAATGGGAATAACAATTTTATAACAATTTCACCCCCTTTTTTAGAGTTGTGATGAGCATCACATGCAAGAGCACGTATGAAAAACATACAGAAGTGGTGAGAGTGGACGTTCTTGTGTTTTTCTGCTTCTGAAGGGGAAAGCTTCCAGCTTTTCCCATTCAGTATGATGTTGGCTGTGGGTTTGTCATAGATGGTTCTTGAGTACACATGGACAGAAAGATGAGAACAAGAGACACTAGGGATCACTAGGGGAGGGAGGGCGGTGGGGAGGCAAGGGTTGAAAAACGAACCGCAGAGTACTATATTCACTACCTCGGTAACGGGATTATTCATACACCAAACCCCAGTGTTATGCAATTTACCATGTAACAAACCTGCACATGTACCCCAGAACCCCCGGGAAAAAAAAAGGAAAAGTAGCAGTCTACCTGGTGCAGAATAAGTACTGAATAAATGTGAGCTAGTATTATTACTATAGGTTGCTTCATCCAATGGAGGAAGCACAGGAGAAGGCGCAGCCTGGGCAGTAGGAAGATACTAAACTCTATTCTGGAATGTGGAGTTTGAGGTACTGGCTATCTAAGCAGATTTGTCTGATAAAGAAAATTTACAGGACAGAAATTGTGCTACAAATAGGATTCATTGGAACCCAGGTGAAATTTGAAGCTATGGGAATGAATTCGTTCTACATCTCAGAGGAGTATGTAGACTGAGGAGAGAGAAGAAAAAAGGAGAAACACCAATATTTAAGGAAAAGGGAGGCATCCAAGGCAATTAAGAATAATACACCAGAGATTTGGGAGAAGGGCAAGTGGGGAACATTGGGAAGTAACAATTTCAAGGAGTGTTTCAGCATGTTCAAACCAGAACGGGATGTAGACAGGTCCCTTGGCTTTTCCAACTAAATGGGTGATGGCCATGCTGGTGGTTCGAGGAGCTCAGGAGCCAGAGGGCAGAAAGCAGAGGTGCTTCCAAACATGACCAAATCAAACTGAGCCACGGGGGTGGACTTTTCTTTCTAGAAGCTTGTCTGGGAATAAGAAAACTGGAAGAGATTTGAGAGTGTTTACATATGTAAATAAATAAGACATCAGAGAGGAAGGGAAAAAAAAAAACCATAAAATAAATAGCACACATGAGAAAGCAGGGTCCCTGAGATCTGTTCTCTTCTGCTTTTTCATTTTGCCTTCTCAGAAAGTAGAATGTGTGAAAACAAACAAAAACAAAAAAACAAATTATTATTCTTGGCACTTAATGATGTAAGATCTGTTTCAGAGCCTCATGGGAGAATGTTTTGTCCTGTTATATATTCTTTTTCAGTATGCTTTCTTAAAAAGTAGTAACAACATATGCAAAGGTACACTGAGAGAGAAATCAATCTGAAATGACATCACATGTCTAGGGATTATTTTCTTTGCCCAAACAGAAATAGCTCTTTTTGATAGCTTTTTCTATTAACATGCCACTTCTAGGAAGAATAGGAAAGTGCTGTGGTTCATAGTCAGAAAACTGCTTTCTATTTTAACTCCTTCAAAAAGGTAATGAGTAATTTCATCTGTCTACAAAAGTAGAAGATGTGTGTGTTTTAAAAAGTCCTGGAGGTAAAAATAAGTCTTTTATAATTAGAAATTTTGTGACCTTTCAATAGAAAACAATCACAAATAATGAAATAAAAATGTGTTTTTGATCTTAGGCTGTGACAAAAGGCATTTCTTATAACACGAAGTAAATGCACACAGCCACTGGGAGGCGGCTGCTGTGCTGTGGTCTCTGTTCCCACAGCCTTGTCTAGTAGCCACTGTAAATAGAAACAGTGCACATAGGAGAACTGACGTACTTTTCCACATCAGCATCTGACTGCTTCCAATAAATGAATGGCCATTGTAGCCGAGTATAAGAGCTGAATAATTATTTTTAAATTATTTTCAATGCATATGTTGCTCGACATGTAAGGGAATGGTTGTTTACATGTGTCACTTTGAGAGAGCTGAAGAAAAGCTCAATAAGAACTTTGCCACAACATGAATCGAACTAGAGGGCATTATGTTAAGTAAAATAAGCCAGGCACATCTTATTTGCAGGGTCTCACTCATATGTGGGAACTGAAAAAAAAATGAATCACATAAAGATAGGGAGTAGAATGGTGGTTACCAGAGGCTAGGAAGGGTAGCCTGGAGGAAGAAATAAAGAGAGCTTGGTTGATGGGTACAAAAATACAGTAAGATACAAGGAATAAGTTCTAGTGTTCAATAGCACTTTAGGGAAACTATAGTTAACAAGAATTTATTGTGTATTTGAAAATAGAAAAGACCATCTGGAATGTTCCCAACACACAAAAAAATAATACTTGTTTGATGTAGTAGATATCTCACTTACCCTAATTTAATCTCTATGTATTGTGTGCACATATATAAAGAAAATCTTCAGGTACATCATAGATACATGGGGCTACTATGTATCAATTAAAAAAATTATCATCATGATTACCAAGCACATGTCTTTCTAGGCAAAAATGCTGTGATCTGTGTTTCTTGTATGACTTCTGATTATGCACCAAACACTATGCTATGTATTTGTCATTTTAAATATTTAAAAAGCATTTAACAGTTTAAATATTTACAGTCTTATGCCATAAATACCAGTGTTACCGCATTTAGCAGAGGAATAATTTTAGACTTGGTTAAGTGACTTTCTTATGTTTTGAGATTTGGTATGTGAGATTTAAAGCTGCTACTACTGGAGAGACCAGTCTTTCTCTAGGTTGAGAATTGAATGATATTTTGGGGGCAAAACAAGTACGATATGAAGAAAATATTTAGAGGCACTAACCACTTATTAAAAGGGAATCCTATGTCTAAAAAATTTTCATCTTGACTAAAAAACTCAGCAAATTACTGCTATTCTGACTGTATTTGCAGTTACATATATGCAATCAAATCAAACTGAGCCCCTGTGGTGGACTTTTTTTTATATGCATGTATGTATATAAAATGTTTGACTAATCTCTATTAGTATTTTTGCAATGTCTCTCATTTTATGAAATTGATATATTGCTCAAGAGTTATAGGCTAATTTTTTTTTGCTAGTTGTTTATAGCTCTATTTGCAAAGGGCCCTAGCTGTGAACACTGAATAAATAATTATTTTATATTATCAAAGAGGATCAGTGATTATTTCCCAAATAAACACACTTATATTTAACTAGCTGTACAAATAGGGAACTGAGTGCTCCAAACCATGTAGCTAAGATATGAACTAAAAAGAGTACTATGGCACATGATACCACTAGAGATGGGACCACTCTCTGCCAAGAGGATGGAGCCAGCCTGTGCCTAGGCTGTTCATAGCCCAGAGGCATGCAATCCCATGAGCTCTTCTTGCTAGTGATTATTTAGCAAGAATAAATATTGTATGATTCCTGCTATGTTTCCATGATTCCAAATCTTTTAAAGAATATTTTTATACATTTCCTAGGGTCTCCTAAGAAAGTTTAATGATATATTCTTTTTTATTTCTTACATATTATTTTTGCATTATTTTCATCTTACAAAAAAGTGACAACAGTATACAGAATTTCTGTTACATGTACTTTTACTCAGATACACAAATTGCTTAAATCTTGACCCTATTTGCTCTATTATTTTCACTTATTCTTTCTAAATATATGTTTGTATTTCTCTCTGAAACACTTGAGGGTAAATTTTAAATTTTAGACATGATGCTCATTTGTATTAAAGACATCAGTGTGTTTTTCCCAGGAACAAGGATAGTCTCCTGCATAACTACAATGCAATGATAAAATCAGAAAAGTTAACATTGAAACATTACTTTTATCCATGTTCCATATTCATATTTTATCAATTGTCCCAACAATGTTCTGTATGGTTATTTTTTTCCCCAGTCCAGGATCCATTCCAGGATCATGTGTATTACATTTAGTTATATTTAAAAATTTGGGACTGTTCTGCAGTCTTTCTTTGTGAGTCATACCTTGACATTTACAAAAAGTACAGGCTAGTTATTTGATAGCGTGCCCCTCAGTTTGGGTTTGTTTGATGTTAACTCATAATTAGAAATTAGATTATGCATTTTTACGAAGAATACCAAACAAATGTTACTGTGTCCTTCTTGGTGCGTTATAGCAGGTGGTTTGAGATTCAGTTAGCTCCATTACTAATGATTTCAACCTTTATCACTCATTGAAGGTGCTGTCTACCAAATTTTTCTTCTGGAAAGTTACCATTTTTGTCTTTGTAATTAACAAACAATCTGTGGGACATTCACTGATGACTCTTGCCTGAATCAATTATTACTATGATGTTGCAAAATGGCAATTTTCTGTCGTTCTTTCTGTAGCTATTAAATAACATTCCATTGCAAAAGAAGAACTTTTTTTCTCCCTCATTGTGCATGTTTGTGTGTATTATGTGTTCATATTAGTTTAGACTCATGAATTTTTATTTTATTCAACAGATTGTAATATTTTACTCTCATTTATTTTGATGCCAAATTGCCCCCTTTGTGTTTGAATTTTTAAAAATGGCATTAACCAGCTTTGTCATGTATTTTAGTCACATGACCTGCATTTGATAACTTCTGGCTGATTTAAAAAAATACATATATTTTTCTGACATGGAATTTTACTCTATTGAATGCATACAAAATGAATAATGAAAAATTAATAATTTTGAAGAGAGCTTTGTTGTAATCAGTGTACAACTTCTAAAAAAAGTCTACTAATATTACTTTTTCATTGTTAATATTTTATAAAGTTCACTACATCCACAGGATGATTCTGCCTCTTAGGTTTTAGGTTTCATCATATTCACATTAGTTTCATTTTCTGTAAGATTTTTCTGTTTTCTCTGTTTAGACACTGTTTTGACCGAAAGGAAGAACAAGCCTGAGGGGTCAGGAATGGGTTAAAATATATGCCAATAAGTTACTCCTGATTATTATTAATTAATCTTTTTCTGTGTAGTTTAATTCAATAGGTAATATTCATTTGAGTTCTTCATAAGTTTGTTTTGTTTGGAATGTCTCTCTCCAAAACCCCCACAGTGTAGTATTTTTAAAATTTGATCATATTTGCACACCAATAAACTTATGCCCCAAGGTGGAACTGTGGCCATAAATTTAAATGAACATACTGATTACCATTGCTTCTCATATTGTCATTGAACAAGAATGGCTTGGAAAGGTTTCATTGATATTGTACCAAGAAACTACATGTAGAATTGTTCAGAAACTAAAGGATAAGAAATCTGATCATTGTGAAACTTTCTAGAGAAAAATTACCTGACCTGGAGCAAAATTAGAGTTTGGAAGTAGTTCAAATTTAGTTTATAAGTAGAGAAAATATGAATGTAGCAACTTTTTGACTAGGCTTCTTTTTGCATTTAGGAAAACAGGTGGAGTTACTTGAATTTGAAAGAGTCTACTGGGTGAGGGTGAGAGGCATTGACATGGGATTCAGCTATCAATTTATTAGGTTATTTAGGGCTTATGTTAGTTTTGTGGCTAGCCCAAGTAAAGCATGCTGCTGCTTGGGCAAGTGTTTTCTCTAAAATATTCTAAGTCTTTATTTTGTTGGTGGCTACATGAGTGAACATATTTGTCAGGTTTTTAGAAAAAAAGACTTTATTCTTTACTACAGGGAGATTTACTTGAATATGCAAATTGTTATTTTGAATGGTGAAAGCCACTTGATGTAGAACTTCAACATAAATATGGTCTTAAGTAGCACCTACTTTTAATCATATTTAGATACTTCCAATGAAGAAGGATTTTCTGTTTGATTTTAATTTTAGAGGAATGCTACTTGCTTAGCAACAGTCCCATTCAACCTATCTAAAATGTTGATGTTGGAAACTTGACATTTTATAGTAGGTTCACATTTATTTGCCAGAATGGCTGTTACAAAAGGTTAAAGATCTCTGTGCTAACTAGAGTAATAAATTTAAAATTAATTCAGATGACCTCCATGTATCTCCAGATTCTATGACTTGCATTCTTCCCACACTGATAAAAACCATGTATAAAATAAGTCAAATTGCAGTAACTGAAAACTGACCCTCTGGTCTATAGGGGTAAAATAGCTTTCCTCTTCAGCCCTGCGAAGCTGGCTGGGGCTCAGTGATTACACATCAGCTCTGCCAGCAGAGCACTTCAGTATGAGGATGAATTGCTCACTGTAATTTTGTTGAAAAGTTCTGTATAATATTGATGTCATCATTTTTTGTTCAGAAGAATGTAAGTATTTACTCACAATTGTGTAGTCAGGAATAAAACATCAGGTAAGAAGACACTGTTTTATATTGTAAACTATGAGTCAGTTATTTTTCCATTTTTCTGACCAATTGATCACTAGTTTCAAGTTAGAAGCAAATGCTGATTGACAATAAAATCTATTAGAAACTTACAAATGCTAAAAGCAGTATAAAATACATGAAATCCATGTTTCCTGTCCTCTAACAGCTCATAGTTTAAGTTGATAAGGTAGTCATATACTCACCCTTCTGCCTTACTTACAAATTAAACTCAAAGGAGAGGGGTAATTAGGCTGCTAATGAAACAATACTTTACCTAGTCCTTCTTAATTGAGTCAACTTTTTGTTAAGTAGCTTATATTTGACAATGTTTTGGGAAGGGGCAATTGATTACGAGTGGGCACAAGGGAACATTTTGGATGATGGACATGTCCTATGTGTTGGCTGTTAGTTGCTATATGAGTGAACACATTGGTCAAAACACATCAAACTACATATTTTAAATGGTTGTATTTTAATATATTTAAATAATACCTTACCTTTAATTTAAAAAGCCATCCTAGAAATGAATATAAAGGCTAACTGATAGAATATTGTTCAAAGGATATGTGCAATCAATTCAGAGAAAAGAAAACACAAATGGCTCTGAAAAAAATTTATATGGGTGCTAGATTCCTCTCAAAGCAAAATAACTTGAGATATATTTTTCATCTATAAATTTATGGAAAATGATTGATAACAAACACATTGTATGGGAAAACAGATACATTCATATTTGCCTTGTTGAAGTATAAGTTGGTACCATTCCTATGGAGGGCAGTTTGGCAATAACAAAAACAAATGCATGTATCTTTTGATCCGGTAATCCTGCTTTTGGGGAATTGTCCAACACACATACTACATGTGGGCAAAATGACACTTATATGATCTTATTACTTGTAGAATCATTAATAATTGCATATGATTCTTTAAGTGTCCAAAAATAGGGAACTGGCTAAATGAATTATGGTACATCCATGTAATGGAGTACTGTGTAGCTATAAAAATGAGAAAGTCTCTATATGGGGACATAGATAACTAAGGCACAGTTTCCAGGAAGGTAAAGTAGAAGTAAGTTTCCCTATTCCTCTCTCTAAGTAAAACTAAAAATGTTGGACATTATGCACATGTTAAAACCAAAACAAAACAAAACAAATGTAAGAAGACTCTGAAAGGCAGAGAGAAGGTAGAAATCTCAGGACCCAAGAAAAACAAGGTGGTGAGTTCCCTGGGTCTTCTTTCTGCCTTATATACCCAAGACTTGTTGCTAAAAAACTGGCATCCTGAAGACACCAATGAGAGCAGACAAAACAAAAACAAACAGAAAAACCTCAACAAAAGCCTGCTTTCTCTAGCCAAAGGGCCAGAAAATGGGCAGGCTTCCATGTCAGAAAACTTTTAGACAATAACTGCTCCAGAAAAACACCACAGAAAAAAATTATGGCTTTACTCCCAACCCTATGAGCAAAGGCTGAGTGTGAAAGTAGACTTCTATCCCTCCACTCGCCCCTCCCTGAGCCCTAGTGTCATGATGGTGCCAAAGAGCATACACTAAGTAGGAATCTTAAACTTTGATCCGCATTTGGGGATGAATCAGACTCAGTCAAAATTTTAAAATTTTCTTTTTGAATGACCATGTTAGTGGATGAAAAGATAAGCTACAAACTGAAAGAAAATGTTTGTAAGCCACATATCCAACAAGGACTAGTATCTAAAATACATTAAGAACTCTTAAAAATCAACAGTAACAAACAGACATTAACAAAAACAAGCCATCCAAGTAGAAAATAGGAAAAAGACACGGATACATTTTACCAAACAAGATATACAGGTGTTAAATAAACACTTGAAAATTTGTTCAACATCATTAGCCATTAGGGAAATGCAAATAAAAACAACAGTAAGATATCACTGTACAACTACTGCAATAAAAGATAAAAGCTAATTAAAACACCAAATGCTGGCAAAGATATGGGGAAACTGAAATACTCAAGCATTGCTCATGGGAATGTTAAATGGTAAAGCCACTGTGAAAAAATGTTTGATATTTTCTCATAAAAATAAACGTCGCTATCTTATGACCAAATAATTACATCCTGTGCATTTATCCCAGGGAAATGAAAACTTATGTTCACCCAGAAACTTGTACCTGAAGATTTGTGGTGGCTTCATACATAATAGGCAAAAATTAGAAACCACCCACTGGTGAAAACCTACCTGTGGTATATTATTATCATGGACTACTACTCAGCAATAAAAAGGAGCCTTGACATATGCAACAACCTGAAATAACCTTCACAGAATGTTGAGTGATGAAAGTCTGTCTCAAAAGATTATATAGTACAAGATTTCATTTATATAGTATTCTTGAAATGACAGAAATTTAGAAATAGGAATACAGTTTTGGTTGCCAGGGGCTAGGAGGGAATGGAAGTGGCTAGAAAGGGGGTGTGACTATAAAATGAACAGCTTGAAGGATTCTTGCAGTGAAGTCAGAGTGTTATCAATGTTATCTTGGTTGTGATATTGTACTATAATTCTGTAAGCTATTGTCATTGGGAGAAACTGGGTAAAAGATACATGGGATCTCTGTATTCTTACAACTACATGTGACTACAATTATCTCAAAATAGGTTTAATTAACACACACACACACACACCCCTAGTATGTGCCCACAAAAATAAAAACATGAATAAAATAAATAAAACTGGGAGTTGGGTGGTGATATAGAAGACAGTGAGAAATGTAAGAAAGAAACATACTTGTAACCTCTTACGAAATTTATTTATATTTTTCACTCTCATTTTATTCATTTGACATTAACTTTTATCATTTTGAAAATGACCTCTTCTGTCAGCTCCAGCTGCTGGGTAACTATACTTCTTAACTCTTGAATCAATGCCCATTTTCTCTGTCTGCTTTGTTGACTCAACTTTTATCTTTATTACTGTGTGTGTGGGTGTGTCTGTGTGTTAGGTGGACAGGCAGTAAAGAAGAAGGAAAAATGACATATTTGTCTTTGGGCTTCTATTTATTTTTAATTCACTTTCTATCCCAAAGAGACCCTACCTTTAAACACATGACAGTCACTTTGTAAGTGCTTTATACATAAGTTAATCTTCATAGCAATGCTAGGAGGAAAGTTGTGTTACTATCATACCTATGATATAGATAAGGAAAATAAAGCCGAGTGAGGTGAAAAACTTTCCCAAGGTTACAAAGCTACTAAGGGATAGAATCAAGATTCAAATCCAGGTCTGTCTGACACCAAAGTCAATGCTCTTTGCTACTCTGCTTATCTGAGTGAGGAGTAATGGTATGAACTTGAGGAGAGCAGACATGGATGCTATGAACCACGTAGAACACACCTCTGGAGGTGTCAGTGGGGAAACGGGTAAGAAATAGGTCATAAATTGGCCAGATTATAGTGGTCTGTACATGAAATGCTGAGAGCTCATAAATGCTTAGGTCATCATGAAGATAATACATGCTTTGCAGGAAGAATGAGGGATTGAAGAGATGTTGGTCAAAGG
Organism: Cacajao melanocephalus; assembly: GCA_963573385.1. Taxonomy (NCBI): domain Eukaryota; kingdom Metazoa; phylum Chordata; class Mammalia; order Primates; family Pitheciidae; genus Cacajao; species Cacajao melanocephalus. The sequence goes on along the minus strand of CAUYLG010010929.1, from coordinate 40,309 downwards.
CTACAAAATATCAGTTAGAAGGATGAATAAATTCAAGAGATTTATTGTACAACTAGGTGATTATAGTTAAAAATGTATTATATACTTGAAAATAGTATATTTTAAGTGTTCTCATCACAAATAAATGATATGTGAGCTAATGCATATGTTAATTAGCTTTATTTAGCTATGCCAGATGTATATATATTTAAAAAGTCATGCTCTATGCCATAAATATATACAATTTTATATGTCATTTAAAATAAGAAAAAAAACATAAGAATGAGGCAATATCTGTATGGGAATTTCTGTGATAGATCACTGAGATGAAAATTATGTTAAAGAACCTACCCCAAAAAATGAAAATCATTTTGTCAAAAAATTGAATGTGGGAGAAAAGAATGAACAAAGGATTTGATGTTTTGTACTGGGGTGAAGAATATGGTTGTAGCTATTCATAGGGAAAATTGGTAGTAGAGGTATCTTGGGTAAAAAAAAAGTAAGCAAAGAAAGCAATACTTCTATTACTGGTTCTGCAAGATGTGTTAGGGTGTCATCCAGACAGAGAACAAGGAAGAGGAGTGGCTATTGGACTACAGAGGAAAAGATGTTGATGTGACGTATGTGGAAATCATGACTCAAGACAATTAGAATGGCTAAGCCTGTTTTGACAGCATACTGGGAAAGAGAAGGACAGTGCCAGAACAAAGATCAGAAAACCAGACTCCTAAAAGAAAAAGAAGAGGTAAAGAGAAGGTTGACCAGGAATCAGTTCAATGATAGATTGATGGATTTGAAATAGGTATTTGAAAGAAAACATCAGATGTGTACCATAGAACTGTATTACTGTTTAAGATAGAACATTTTGCTGTGCTAAGTTAGATCAGTGCATAATTTTCAGTTAATTTTTAACTGATAGAAATATCACTTTCATGTGGTCTGCTGTATCTGACTTCTCTTCATGTTTGGATTTCTGCTACTGAAAGTGCACTCCAGGGACCCAGAGCTATAACCAAGTGCCAAACCCCATTCCAATAATAACATTAACCATTATGGCTCTTTAGGAATCTCCAAGATAGTCTTCAATTTTAAATTATCTCCTTACCTTTCTGTATCCCTACACATGGTGAGGCCAGTATTTATGCCTGGCTTTCCCAGATAAAAAGGTTTAGGAAAAGCCTCTTACTGATTTCAGAAAGTCTGCACATACCACAGGAGAAATACTACTTGCCATGGCCCTTACCTTCAGGACTTCACAGACCAAATAACTGCACATTAAAAAACTTTGTCTAGGGAGACAGACTTCATGATGATCCAATTTTCTTCAAGAGGGAAAGTCCAAGTCCAAATATCTGTTGTATCTGTTTTCGTGATTATCTCCTTTTGAGTACCCTTCCACCAAAGTCAGTCTCCCTCCATTGCATTGTCCCCAGTTATGATGAAAGTTTCTCCACAGGTTAAAAATTATCACTCAATCTACAGCTTTTGGGACATGGGGAAACTTCTGTGGCTTGCTAAATCACCATATTTAGGCATTTTACATAGTATATGCTACGGACAATCAGAAAAAACAATTTTTTTTTTCTAAAACTAAATTGTTACTAAAGAGATTATAACTATTTGACAAGAACACAACAAGTCTAAAGTTTGGAAAAAGTGCTATGGAAAAATGGGGCAAACTTTGGTATAGTAATGAGGCTCTTTATATTCTTCTTGATTAAAATTTGCCTAATAAATTACTTTCTGGATATAAAATTTAATTTCCCAATGCTACTCACTCTCCCCAGGGTCAGAGCAGTCAGTAATAAATGGGATCTGGATAAAAGGGGTTCCTCAAATGTAATTTAAGTATCATATCATAATTTAAGTATCATATAATGATTATCTCTTTACAAGAGTCTTTTACTTTAAGAGATTCATACCAAAATATTTACATGAAATAATATATCTTGGATTTGCTTCAAAATAATACTCTGTGTATAGGAGGAAAGATGTGGAAGTGTAGCAAAAAGATAGTGTGTGAGATAATAATGTTTGAATTTGGGTAATGGCCACTTGAGTGTGTGTTGTACCACTCGCTCTACTTTTGGATATGTTTGAAATTTTCCATCATAAAAAACTCAAAAGTAATATATTATAATGGTCACCCTTAGAGTCAGTCAGTTCTCATGAACATTATTACTTTCCTCAAAGGCGAATCATTCAAAAGTACATAGCAACTATACATTATACTCACAACTCATCTCTGACCCCCTAGGTCTTCATTTAGTAAGGCATGTTGGCAAAAAGTTTTAACTTTCCAAGGAAAAGCTTCAGGGAATTCAGCTTGACAGGATGAGTGTAGAAGAATTCATACTATACTTATATGTGTTTCTACAGTAGCCCCTCCTGTTGGATCAAGAGACCTATATGTTCATATGGCAGAAAAAAAGTGAGGCTCTAAAAAGAGAGGAGAGATTATGAACAGAACTTAGTTTTGTTAGTCTCTATGAGCCCTGGAGTCAAAATATATGTCAAAAGATGTTTATAAGATTTACTCGATTAGAATTTTCTTGAAATTTCTAGTAAGTACATTTCCAATACTTTTCTTTTTTTGCAAAATACCATAGTTTCTGAGTTCAAATACAATTGTTCCCAGAAAAACAATAGCACTCCCAAATGTACTGATTGTTTTAGAGTTGGTCTTTGTTACATCACTGTTCCCAGATATATTATGCCAATTTTCCAACCAGCTCAGCAGCTACAAGATTAAATACTAAGGTAGGGACCATTATGGTTAGTGAAGGTATAGTTTTAGATATAGATAGAGAGATGGATATTGTTCATATGTTGATCAACTATTTATGGGAATTTTGGCATAATGTTATATATTCAGGATCTACTGGGTCAAATCTCAGTCTTGACTTTCTTACTGCATAGCCTTGGGCAAGTTATGAAACCTTTCTGTGTCTAGTTTTCCCCAAGGTCTTTCATTGTGTGTAAATTAACTAAATTTATTTTCATAAAGGATCCAGAACAGAATTAGTGCTTGTGCTTATGAAGCTTATAGTAATAAATATGCTGCGAGACTTCAGTCCAAGAATGTTAGAGCTGGAAAAAAAGACTAATTGTTTAGTCTGATTCTCTTATTTTATGGTTGAAAAAGCTTGAAACAAATGCCAGTGTCCAGGTTCCACCACCAGATAATTGGGCCTGGGGTAGGGCACCCAGGCAAATCTAATGTGCTAAGAGGCATGAAAACTGTGACGTAAAAGTTATAGGAAACTGTTCCACTGGAGACTTTTCACCTTAACTCTAATATCTGGCATCTGGAGAGATCATTCTATGTGGGCTCTCAGCCCTTCTCCCAGCATGTCTGTGCATCTGTTCCTTCTATGTTAGAGCAGAGTAACACAAACATGTAATTAGTATGCTCATACCTAATATTTATAACTGTGAAAACCTCTGATTTTTCTTTCCCAGCTTAAAAATACTGGTGTGTTTTAAAATGCCGCTTGTGAAAAGGCCAGCATTGCAGGGGTAGAGGTGGAAGCAATTTGCATAACTTACGGAGCTTAGAAAGGAGCTTGGTCTAATCCAGTAACAGCGCTTTGGACAGTAACAATTTTCTGCCATCTAGTGGATAATTCGAAGAATAAACCATGCCTTTACTTTTTAAAAACAGCATTTTCACAAAACTGTAACTTCTAAAGTGGCATTCTGCCACTTTTTTTGTTCGTAAAATGACTACTTTAGCACAAACATTTCCTGAAATCTATTCTTTCCTTGATTTTATTGATTTATTCTTTTAATGTAAAAAAATGTTATGCCTCCTTTTAAAACCTTGCTAAAATTGTGGTGAACGGTGGCTCAAGCCTGTAATTCCAGAACGTTGGGAGGCCAAGGCGGGTGGATCGCTTGAGTCCAGGAGTTAGAGACCATCCTGGTCAACATGGCGAAAACCCATCTCTACAAAAAATACAAAAATTAGCCAGGCATGGTGACATGCACCTATGGTCCCAACTACTCAGGAGGCTGAGGTAGGAGGATCGCTTGAACCTGGGAGGTGGAGCTTGCAGTGAGTTGATATAATGCCATTCACTCCAGTCTGGATGACAGAGCTAGACCCTGTCTCAAAAACAAAAAGTTGCCAAAAAATGTGGACACACAAAATATAAATCCATCATGCTCCTTTTCTAAAGGTTTGCCTACTTAGAGGCCTGTAGTACAGATCAATGTGCTTATATTTGGTTCTTTCTAAAGTTTCTCCTTTCTAATTTTGGAGGTCATAATGGTTAAGAGCATGGACCCTAAAGCCAAACCTCTTACTTAAAACTCTGGCCGTCTTGTGGGGATCTTGGAGAACTTAACTTCTTTGTGCTCCAGTTTTCCTGTCTGGTAATGATGGTATCTACTGCATAAGGCCACTGGAGGGATTAAATCCATGCAGCCCTTGGTGTTCAATGTTATGAATGCTTTTATCATTGTTGTTATTTACATGTGTATCAATGTTTACCAGTTTTGAGGAAGAAATTCAGAAGTGACTTGTCCTGTGACTCAATTCAATTTTAAAAATCAACAAACATTTATTTAAGCTTATTTGATACTCAACATTATGGGAAATACAAAGCTGAATTAGACATTGCCTTATTTTTGAATCAATAGTTTCAGGTGACTATAGGATAATTCACTATATAATTCAAAGCAAATATAATGAGTATGAGACGAGAATTGTCATAAAATACAAAGGAGGGAGTGAATATTTCCAGCTGGAAAGGTTGACTTATACATTATAAATGGCTAAATTTTAATGGGGAATTAATTGTATAAGTGGTGATGGTAGGGAGGACTACTCGGGTAGGAGACTGTTTTGAGCAAAAAACCAAATTGAAGAAAATCCAGCATTTGTTTTGGGAGCAATGAGTAATAAGATACGGCTAAAGCAGAATGTTTCTTTATTCTTTCACCCAAAACTCATTTGAGCACCTTCTCTGTACTAAGTTTTGTTTTAGGCAATGCATATGTGATGGTGAATAGAATAGACAAAGACTCCCTCCTCAAAGGTACCTATTCAAGCGGGGAAAAAATACTGATAGAGAAGCCTAGGAAGAGAGATGAGGCCAAATTCTGGAGGAGACCTACTGGAAAGCTAGTAAAGACTGCTGAGCAAGATGAAGCCATGATCAGATGCTAATTAAGGAATATTAATCTGGTGGAGGAAAGGTGTAAGATAAGGTGAAAGAATGAGGCCATGGAGGCACAAAAACATATTTTAATAGGAGATAATTTAAAGCATCTAGATGAGAGGTAATGAAGCTTGAACCATGGAAGTGAAAAGGAGAAAACAGTCTTGAGAGACATTTAACAAGTGTAACAGGACCTGAGACCAGCAGGGAGTGGGTATGTGGGAAAGTGGAAATAGTGACACTAAGCTTTCTGTAGAAAGTGGTGGGACCAAGTATTATTAGCATCCCTGATATCATAGACTCCAGAATCAGATCCATACGTATTGTAATGACTCAAGCCAATTAGTTTCCTTCTTTTTTTTTTTTTTTCCCTCTTTTCCTCATCAAATTCCTCATCAGTACAATAAGAATAATTAAAAGTACCACTTTATTAGATCATTGTAGAAAATAAAGGTAAGAACATTTAATATTCCTGGGGACATGGTGAGTGCTGGAGGTTCTTACTGGGGGAGGTAAAGAAAGCTAAGACAAAGTCACCTATACCAGCCTGCATTTGCTTCAGACATATTTGAAGGGGAGATTGTTGTCACTTCAAGGTAACAACAATTCACAAATAAGATAACTAGCTGAAGATTTTCGGCAATTATTGTACATTATGATTACAAACTAAAGGTTCTTAATATTTCTTTTGAGAATCAAAGCAGTTGTGGGTTTTGATATTACTCTCCTAATAAACTGACAAAAGCCTCATTTTGTTAGCTAGAAACATACTTCTTATGAGAGAGAAAAGATTTTATGAAAAACCTAAGATTGAGAATTTAAGATCTAACACCCAGAGTGTTTTATTTCTCCCAGTTTCAATATCTGTCTGAGCATTTTCTAGCTGTGGACTTGTATTTCTGTTCTTAGAAGCTACACGTTGAGTTTAATATTGTGGTATTAGACAAGTGTGGGTGCTATTTAAGGACCAGGTAAATGGATAAAGAAGCCTAGATGTTTATTTTCTAGAATTCCAGCCAAAGTAATTATGTTAATATTCACTAGGAATTAATGCACATTAAGAGAAGGAGAACACTGGAACAAGAGAGGTGAAAATGTCAAAAAAAAAAAAAAAAGAGAGAGAAGCTTAATAAGGAAGAACAAGAGAAATTCTGTACCATGGGAGGATTGAGGCAGCCCATAAATGCTGTTATGGTATGATAAAATAATTTAATATGTCTAAAGCTACACATATTTAGCGTAGGTTAAAGTAAAATTGGCTGCATTTTTGAGGAACACAGAATGCATTTTGAGGTTTAAGCAAGGTAAGTAACAATTACATTTCTAGTTGTCTGCACGCACATGATACAAAACTTGGATAGATTGACTCCAAATTTGGCAGGTATATTTAGGATGGTCTGGCTTAACATAAAAGCTATGCAATGCCTAAAACATCTACCTTGAGGTCCCTAGAGGAAACTTCAAATATAGGCAGTTATTCTCCAAAGCACCTGAAAATTAAGTGTCTCCAGGCACCCTGTGAATGTGGTTGAGAAAGACGTATTCTACAGATTAATTGTATATGGACAGAGGAAACACTGGTATCAAAATAAAAACTTCAATGTAGATACTTGAAACTGCAGGCATTAATTTGCCATCTAGCTGCTGCTTACATGGGTGACTCCATACAACATGATTGAGGCTAATGGCAAAAGGCATTTACATATTACTCATGAGTATTGACAACTGATGCTGGGAGAATATTATTATAGCAATAATTTCACAAGTAGAATTTAATTCACGAAGTATTTATTGGCTGTCTACCAAGTGCCAGACACTTCACTAAGCACTGAGTTTATCAAAGATGAATAAACACATGATCTAGGGTGGAGAGGGGATGGGAAGGAAGGTAAAGATAATTGATGTTTTAATAACTTTTTAATATGTTGAATATGGTCCAGGTAGATGTAAAGCAGTTGCATATATTTCATTTCATATTCACATCAAACTTTTTGTGGTTTATATTGGAAAATTGAGAATCCAAGGCTGAGTTCAGTAACTTAACCAAATGTCATATAACAAGCCAGTGGCAGAGCTGGGATCTGAACCCAGCTTTTCTTACTCTAAAGACTACCTTTTAACTAGATTGCCTCTCACTCCTAACTGTAACATAATCAAGTTGTTTAAACTTCCCACAGATTTATAAAAGAAGTTGCAGAAAATGATTAAATTTTGCTAAGGGATATTAGTAAAGGTTTCACACAGGAGGCAACTTTGATCTGGGCTTCAGAGATTGATTAAAATTTTGACAGGCAGGTGAGAGGAAGAGAATCCTAAGCAGAGGAAACAGCATGGGCAGAAGTGTATAAAAATTAAAGTGAATGGCATTTTGGGGAAACAAAATAAGTCTGCAAGGGAAAATGAAGAAATTGTAGCTTTTGTTACAAGACTCAAATTTAACGAATTGGGGAGAGGGAAGAGCCAAGATAGATTTAAAAAACAGCTTTATTAAGATATAGCTTATATATCATACAATTCACTCAAGTCTATAATTCAGTGATTTTTAGTAATTTTATCAAGCAGTGCAATCATTACCTTAAAATATTTTTAGAATATTTTCATTCTCCCCAATAAATGTTCCTTATGCACACTTCCAGTTAAGTACCATTCATGACCCTAACCCCAGGAAACCACTAATATACTTTGTCTCTATAAATTTGCCTGTTCTGAGCTTCTTGCATACATGGAATCATACAATATGTGGCCCTTTTGTCTGACTTCTTTCACTTAGCATAATATTTGCAAAGTTCATTCATGTTATAGCATGTATCAATATTTCATTCCTTTCTATGGCTGCATAATATTATATGGCTGTATCACACTTCCTTTATCTGTTTATCAGTTGACTACTTGGGTTGTTTCAGTTTGGGTTATTATGAATAATGCTGCTATGAAAATTTGTGTAGACATATATTTTTATTTCTCTTGGGTAGATATGAGTGAAATTTCTGGGTTTTATGGTGGTTTAATGTTTAGCTTTTTGAGAAACTATCAAACTGTTTTCCAAAGTAGCTGAATCATTTTCTATCATTTTCATTACTGCAAGCACTATATGAAAATTCCTGTTCTTCTACATCCTCCACAATACTTGTTACTGTCTGTCTTACTTATTATAGCCATTCCAGTCTGTGTGAAATGGTATCTTCTTGTGATTTTAATCTGCATTTCCCTAATGACTACTTTTCATGTGTCCAAGACTTGAATTAAAAAAGCTCTATTTGGATGACGCATTAACTAAGATGAGGAACAGAGGAAGATAAGTGGAATTTGGAGGAAGGATAATGAAGTTATTTTTAGGTATCTGCATGACACTGGTTTGAGATGTCCAAAAGGCAATGAGAAACTTGTGTCTGAAACTCAGAAGAGAATTCAAGTAAGAAGATGTATATTTGGAACTCAGCTACCCGGAGAAAGCAGTTTAAATCATGGAATTAGATAAATTCACCAATAGAGAAAATATAGAACAAGGAGGTCAAGAATATTTAGGAATATTTGTTTTTAAGAAATTGATAGAATATGGTGTGTTAGTGAAGGAGGCAGAGATTTAGAAGACATAGGAGAAAATGGTGTCGTGGATGCCATTGGCAGAAAGATTTTGAAGAATCATGAGGAAGCCAACAATAGCAAGTGCCTGTGTCATAGCAGACAGAATGTTGAAAAGCAATCACTGATTTTGTGGCTCCGTGTTAGTTGGTGGCATCTAAAAGAGTAATTTCCATGCTGGGGAGAAAACTGATACTGACTGTAGTCCTCAAGCCCCAAATTTTATCAAACTGTTCCTTTTCTTTGTTCACATATTTTGCCTCTTGTAACTGTCTTGTAGTTTGGGAAAACTTTTATTATACAGGGAAAGTGAAAGTTTTAAAAATTCAGGTTTTCATTTTTTTTTTCAGAAATGTCAAAATTTTTATCACCACGCTATTTTTCCCCATTTCTCCTGTATCCATACTCCTTCATTGATTTCTTGTTTGAGAGCTTGGGTTGAAGCTTTCAGATAAACAGACCTATCGGTGATGCCACAGAGGCAAACGAGAGATAGGCTGTCATTTGTTAAAGAAGGAGTAAGCCTTAAGGATTCAGTGTGTGGACGTCCATAAATATCAAACTTTTTGTTTTTCTGCGTAGTGGGAATAGCATTTAATGTCACTGTTTGAGTCATTGGATGAATGTCTGTTGAGCTCATTAATGTTCCTCATTTAGAGAACCCTTTATGGACATCCACTCCATAAGCTTGTTAACATTTGTGGGAAAATATTTGACCCAAATACTCTTTGCTCCTCGGTGACACGGATCATAATTCTATCACAGCAAGCTGTTCCCTTTCTCAACTACAGAGATATAAAATCCAGTCATTTCAGATACATGTAAACTCTGTCATTTCTTTTATAGACTCCAACTTTGAGTCTGAATCTCTTGCTTCTTTTGCCACTTTTTTGATTTCCCTCCTTTTTGATTTTCTGCATATTGAACAGAGTATCTGGTCTAAAGCTTATCAGCCAGAAAAATTCAGAATGGTTATAATTATTATACAAAACTACTCTAATTATCTCTGGATATGTTTTGGGGACCATCTAAGAAGCCACATGGATGACTTGAATGGATGAACTCATTTCTAAATTCTTTTGAGACGGATGGTTCAAATGAAGACTTGATATCCTCTGTCCTTGATACCCTTTTTTAATGTTGACATAAAAAGAACATGATGACTTTTACCTTCTATTAACCATCTATTTTTACACCATTCAAACTAACTAACTATATATTTTGATATCATTTCAGTAAATTCTGAGAGTTGCAAGGCCAAATATATTCTGGTGATATGTTTTCCCAAGTCTTCATAGATCTCCTTTACCTCTCCCTGAAAAGAGAACCTCAAAGTTCCCATACATTTTTTAATGGTGATCCCATCTCAGTCAGTCCTGCAATATTTCTGGTAGGATAATGAAGATCTAAAGATTTAATAATCCTAGACGAAGAGGTTTAGGATAAAGGTAATACCTAATAACTGTAATTTCTAATGGTATTCTGTCTCTTTTGTTGAAGAAACACTATTCCAAGACATAAAGTTTACGTTTTGGGTCCCCAAAAGAATATCATTAGTTTTAAAAAAAAGTGATTAAAAAAGTGAACTAGAAATATTTGATGAGGGTATTCTTCCAAGTATTCTTTGAGAAATATGTTTAGACATTAAAATAATTCAGCATCCAAGATTAATTCTGGGAAGTAACTGATACTAATAGAGTGGATTAAAGTTTCATGAAGATGTGTGTCATAGACATAAAGTTTGCTTTAGATAAAATAGATAAGGGTTTAAAGCTGCCAAGAGTTTTAGCAATTCCTTACATATAGAAATAAGAAATTAGCAAAAGACTATCTGCATTAAAGCAAAAAAAATCCAATTAAAGTGGGAATTTTTCATAAAATATTTTCAGAATCACAGAAATAATAATGGGAAGTAATTTTTAGTTTAGAATATTTTAACGTTTTATTACTGTAAGAACATAGCTATGGATCTCCCAGTTTAACAGAAGAGAGATTCTATTTGGGTAAGACAATTCTGTTTTTTTCCTATTAATTCCCTGAAATGATATTTGAATATATAGGTAATTTTAATGTTGTAAAAATAGATGAGTAATAGAAAGTATAAGTCATCATGTTTCCTTATGTAATAGAAGTAGAAACACTACAGAATTTATTCCACACCTATTCTGTTTACTACACAGTTAATGTAAAAAATGAATCTTTAAAAATAATATGAGTAATATAGACTATGTAAAATGCAAATTTATTCAGTATAAGAGACTTCTAAAACCCAATTTATAAAATAAGCAAAAACAGTATCATTATCCTCGTAAACACCTTACAGATGCCTTACAGACTATGTGCTCAATTAAATATGTAAAACACATACTGTAACAACCATAAAAAATGAATTATTAACAAGATGCCAAGTAGATTAAAAATTATTTTTTTTAATTAAAAATGACATTACTAACATCAAATGTGTTTTTGGATTGACTTTTCATTTGTGGTATTAAATTTTACAGTGTTTTTTAAAACCATTTGTGATTAGTATTATGTATTTTTCATAATGGTACGCCAATATTTTACTCCAGGGAACAATCTAATGTTCCTTTTTTTAAAGTTATAGCAACAATGTAAGCTTTGAATCCTGGATTGTAAGCTTTGAATCCTGGATTGTAACATAACCACGTTTTACTTAACCAATGAAGCTAGTTTGTCCCAATTTAACACTTTTATAATGTTGTTAAGTTAAAATTGAACCCTTGAGCATCTTAATCATTATTATTGAAGCAGAAATACATTTTTGCTTTTTTTTTTTGTCGTCCTTTATCCCCGACATAACAAAATAAAATATTTTGACTTGATGACTTGCATGCTCATCGTTGCCAACAAATAAAACTCTTGGCCTTCAATGCCTTTTTCCTCTTTCTTTTCACTTTTGTAGCCACTAACCAAACTTATTACTGCAGGAAGAAACTTAATCCTTGGAGTCTTGATTTCTTTGGTTCTGTTCCACAAAGAATCAATAGCATAATTTTCCTCAAACACTGCAATAATTATTTTCTTCTTCTACTTAGGAACAGTTGGTAACTTTCTATGGCCTGTTATATACACTCTTTATCCTAAGAGTTAATATTCTCCCTTCCTCTGACTCTTTCTCTTTTAGCAATCTTATTTCCTCTTGCTCTTCGGCACAGACTCTGCTACTTCCAAGCCATCTGGTTGTTATTGGCAGGAACTACTTTCCTGCCTATGCAGATGTCACCTTTGAATTACTGGGAGCCCACTGTTTCCTGAGGCAGTCCATTTCATCTTCAGATAAGTCCCTAAGAGAGTTTTTCTCTTTGTTACATGAATCATATAAATCAACTATATAATTTTTACATTTATCTTTGTGTGTGTGTGTTACACAAAGACCTAACAAGGTCTACTTCCTTAGTTGTTTTGCATATGTGTGCTATGTCTACAGTGGTGCTTTGTTTAACCTGTAAGCAAGGATCTCTGCATCAGGCACTTCTGCATTTCCATACCCTGATCGATCTTTCTACCACTCCAGAACCACAACAGTGTAAGCTCTAACTTTGGGCATAGTACATGTTTAATATGTGTTTGATTGTAGAATACCTTCTAAATGCAGAACTATTTACATGTGAAAGTATATCTATTTATGCTTATGAAAGGATATCTATTTATGCTTATGAAAGGATAATAAAATCTTTATCAAGGAAATGATTCTGTGAATTTTAATTGAAAAGCTAGAATACAAGTCTGATCATGTGCATACTCACCCCCACACACAATAAAATGCCTAAACATTTCCAATTGTTTAACAAAGCATTACATGTTATATATTTATCTATAACTGGTTAACAGAGAAGGTGTTACATGTTATATATCTATCTAGACTTAAGTGGTTTGGTTTTCTCTATGTGCAATATACTATTTTCTATATTGTAGATTTAGTTCTACTTGTGAAATTTCATATAATGCAGAAAAAATATTGATAGTTTTCCCTGTATTTTACAATGTAAATATGAAAAAATACCTTGGCATTGTTAATCTAAAAATATATTTATAGTTTTCAAATAGTCTACCTAGCAGAACATTTATTAGTATCTCTAAATTGTTAATATCCTTGAATGTTCTTGCATTTTAAACTATTTCAAAAATTGTTTCCATAACAATTTTAATTGAATCTCCTGTGATGCTATTTTAGTAATTGTAATCAGCAATATCTTATAATTAGATTTTAATCAAAATCTTTAATGCTATGCAGTAATCTGAGCAAACACTCTTATATATCTATGTAGGCTTCTTCTGATCTCCTTCTACTCCACCCAAGAGATGCTGTAACCAAGTTTGATAACTGATTATGGAGAGCAGAGGTTGCTTTCCATTTGTACCAAGTAATGTGGAAAATATCCAGGGGCAGCAAGGTACGGTCACGATCAGTTGAAGTCTGGTATAAATATAAACATTGTGATGGACTTCTCACTAAGGCTGTTTGCTTTCTGTGTGATCAATAAACACTGATTTGTAGGACGGTTGCTTAGGGTTAGGAGTGCACCTACTGGTTATGAAGCAGATTGAAGCTAGGGGCATGATTGGCTTATGGTTAGGTGGGTGGCACAGGTGTGGAGGAAGAGTGGGGAGGGCTCCCCTACAGCCCACATTACTCTCTTATGCTGCTTTGCGGGTTCTGAATTATTGGCAGTGAATTATTCTTTTTCAGTTTTTATTATTGCTAGATTTCTTTAAAGCCCACTTTTATGTCTGCCCATTAATCATCTATGTAATTTTGGAAGGCAAAATGCATGAGGCACAGAGCTAATTATGCATTCTATTATGTCTTTAGATATCTGGATGAAAGTCATGTTCCAACACTCAATCCCTTCCCTAAAACTCATTTCCACAAGTGATGATTTAATGATGTATTTATTTTAAAGGTTTGCCTTTGGGGACAAAGATTATCCCCGTTAGCTCCACTTGAAAGAATAGACTTTTATTTCATGGAATCTGTAAGCATTTAGAAGAATCATTGTGGGCTTTGAAAATATATTTAATACAAAATGTGTTGAAACCCATGCTTTGGCTATCCCTAGGTAGAAATGGTCCCCTTTATACCTATGCAGAGTAGGAGAGCCATAATGTCCTCAATTCTCATTGCATTGACAAAGAGTTAGCAAGCTGTGGAAGCAGTGTGTATGAGGGCAAATTGTAGCTTTGTTTTTTTAATTCTAAAGTCAGTATGTGTGAACAATAAAAGAATGATTTTTAAATAATAATTCTTAAATGTGATAACTGCTAATCAATTTACTCTGATCAATTTTCTTTTACCATTCATAGCTAATTTATCACATTACATATAACTGGGAATGCAAACACTAGTCTCATGTATACCTCTCAGTTTGATCTCTTACTCTTCAGGTATGAAAAACCTCATTCTCCAGTAATTACATCCACAGCTTCTAGGTATAGGTTATATGTTTGATTATGAAGAGATATTTTCCTATGTTTCTAACAGCAGAGTGCAGTATTTTGCAAGGAGAGGTGTCTTTGTGATTTAGTGTATATTCATTTCTGTTCTGTGTTTTTTTGTGCCCTGAGAATGTGGTTCGATTAAAATGTGTACAAAAACTCTTCCACTCTAAACTACGTTAATATTTTCTAAAACTTAAGACTTAAGTCAAAAATAAGACTGCAACTGATTTCTGGCTTTAGTGACAACAAAGACAAAGTGGATTTTTGGTGGGAAAGGAGTGTCTCCTAGATGTCAGTGTCCATCCCGGAGCCACATTTTGGGCAGAAGATTTCCTTGTTCTGGGTCAGGAAGCCTTTACCCACCAAAGAGACAGAGCACTTCCCGCAGTTAAAACATTCACTGTGCCACTGGCTGTCTTGAAAGCAGATAAACTTGGCACCTGTGAGACCTGTGAAAAAAAAATTGGAGAAAAAGATTAATCTATCCTTTCAAGGAATAGATTGAGCATTTTATCAGGTACTCCTCTAGGAACTGGAGATACAGCCATGAGCCAGACAAGTAACCCAAAAAAAGAATGCTGCTTCCTGGCTCTGTGTCCATCTGGAACTATCAGCTGTAGGAAAGTTCTACCTATGCCACCCAACCAAATTTGCAGCCAAATTCTGCTGTAATCTACAGAAATAGGCAGCATGTTGATATGCAAGTCACATAGGTAAGGATTGTCTAAGCCAGGTGAGAAAATACAGTGTAGCATAGTGGGAAGAGGGTATACGTTGTGAAGAGTCAGAGATATCTAAGTATGACTACATTTCCCCTTTTCCTCTATGTGACTTTAAGTTTTCTTAGCTGCAAAATGAATATAAAATGAAATCAATATACACTTCCTAGCTTGATGTCCTATGTTGCAATGACTTTTAGTTTTCATCTCTTCCCTTATTTTTTTTTGTGCTTAGTTTTACTTAGAATACGTCTGGGGGTCATGTGGGTTGGGACACTATTTCTAGAAAGCCCAAATAGAGGATTTTATCTAATCATTCAGACATCCTAATGTGATGGCCTTATTACCTTGCTCAGAGACAACTGCAGCTTACGTTGAATCTGGCTACTGAGGCCACGTGGATAACCATGTGATTGGTTTCTAAGTGCTTTGTCTGCCTCCTCCACTTTAACTGAGGCCTCACTTGAACCATACTGTTCCTTTAAAAAGTAGTAGAATTTGAATCTTTATTCAGGGTCTGATCTCTGCCTCCCTAATGTGACTCCGGGGTATAGTTCAAGAAATTGATCTTGAGAAGTTACATAAAAGAAGAAAATGTCTAGGGTTTGGGAAGAGGTTGAGAGGCCCTAGGCTTGGGTCTTTATTTATTTCATGTTTTCTTTCAGTAATCTTAGTGGTATTATTTGCTTATCATCCAGAGCGTGAGGCTAAAAGAGGTAAAATTCACATGTAATTTCCAAATACTCCATTTGAAATGGTGAAGTGAAAGGGTGAATAACATTCTATTTCAGATACACTGTTCTTAAATATGATAATTAACTTTTGTTTCCATCCTGACAAACTTGTTTGATGTCTTCCTATATAATTTAGCAGTTCATAGTGAAATCTGCATCAAATTCCTCTACTTTCCTTGATTAAATTTATAGCTTGCTTATCTATGATGCTACCAACATTACTTTCTAATAAATGTAAATTAATTATGTACTACTTAATTCCCTCAATGTTATTCAAAACATTAATGAGCTGACTGTGAGAGTAATGTTCTGTATATACATAAATTATGCCTGTTCATAAAACTAATTATTACATGTCTAGCATTTTGATGCTCATGAGTTTCTCTTAATTTTATTAGTAAGCCTTATACAAGTGGCAAATATAAAAGCATTTCTTCCAGATTTTTACAAAGAAGAAAAAGTAGAAGCAGCTGGCAACAGGACTTTAAGAAAGGGCTGAAGCAACATATGAAATGTTTGTTAATTGTTTCAAAAAGGATATGTTTACTCCCTTAGGTCATGAGGGTTATCTGCAGTAAGAAAGCCAGCCAGGAAGCAGGTCTCTGGCACCTGTTTCATCTGGTTTCGTAGGTTTCTGATAAGTCAGTAGAATAAGAGCTGGCATTTGTTGAGTTCTTGAATATGTGCCAATCACTATTCTAAGTCCTTCATATGTGTTACCTTATATAGCCCTCATCTTACATTCCTGGGGTAGATATTAGCATCAGCCCCACTTTGCAGACAAAAACTGAGAAATGACAAGTTTAACCACTTGCCCCAGGTCACCCAGCTAGTAAGCAGATCTGACATTTAAGCACAGGCCAACTGGCTTTAGAGCCTCTGCTTTTAACCTCATGAAACTAAATTTGAGTTTATCTTTGGTAAAGAACATGATCGGGAACATCAGCATTACTCTCTGAAGAAACTACAACATTTGTAATTCCTTTTCATTGAAATAAACAGATATAGAAGAAAGCCAACCGGCTTAACCATTTGTTTTATAAATAAGGTAAATGAAGTCCCCCACCCCCAGAGGTGAGTTAGTCACCAACAGTGACACAGCAGTTAGGGGCAGGGAGGACCAAGCTTTTGCTCCTCAGTCCAGAGCACTTTTCCCTGCATCAAGCTGCTTCATTTATCCCTGATAGTTTAAGAGGTTAATCCCATCTTAAAGGAGGGAAAAATATGGCAGTTATACCTGGAGTTTGTTCAAATGAAGCAAGTTCATCGTGATGGCTTTTAAAAATGACACTTGGTGATTTATAAATAGATTTTTCAGAGCTTTAAAAAAATTGTTTAATCTTAATTGACAAATGAAAATTATATAACATGTTGTTTTTGTATATGTATACATTGCGGGATGGCTAAATCAAGGCAATTAACGTATCTGTTACCTTATCATATACTTTTCTTTGTATGTGGTGAAAACATTTAAAATCTATTAGCCATTTTCAAGTATATAATGCATTGTTATTAACTATAGTCCCTATGTTAGACAATAGGTCTCTTGAAATTATTTATCCTGTTTAACTGAAATTTTGTATCCTTCGATCAAGAATACCTAGCTTCTTAAAGTGACATAATAATCAGATGAATGCCAATTTTCTGAAGATATGTGACAATATCAGAATTCCCAATGGTATATCAGTTCAACTAGCTCAATTTTAAAGAAGCAGTACTGCAGGGCCTATAGATGTTTAACAATTAGACCGAGAAATATTAAAGTGAGTTGGAAGTTTTTGCAGGCATTTCAGTCTCTGGTGTCTCAATCAAAAAGCTAAAAAAAAAAAAAAAAAAAAAAAAGATTATAATAGTTTTTAGACATTTCCTGTGGACTGATGAATCTAAATTAAATAATATTGCATTTGGATTACTTTTGGGTCAGATCATTTTCTCTTGATCATCCTCATGTTTTTGTGCAGAACAACATTGTTTTTCCGTCTGAACTTTAAAAAGCTGCGCTCAGTGATTGATCTGGAACAGTCTATGAGAAAAATCACTTAGACCTATGAATCTGTGATAGATCAGAATTGAAACTCAAGGTCAGGGCTTGTGTAGGCTTTTTGCAGATGAGTATTAGCCATCTGGATCTCCAGAGAATTTTGAAACCTGTTTTGAGTTGTTAATTTCTTCATTTTCTCATTGACATACTCTTTTTTTTTTTCTGTCCCAGTTCAAGAAAAGGATTGTTGTCAAATAAATGGACTACGATTGCAGATTTTACTAGGGAGATTCTAGAGCTCCAGGTACTGTTCGCTATCTGAAAGTCCCATTTTCTAGCTAAAATCAGTGGAGATAGTGGCTTATTCTCTTGGCTATAGGAATTGCTAAATGTGCAGAAGGCAGGAGAAGCAGGGTAGTTAAAAGCTAAACTACATACTAAACCATTATGTTTAATATGGTTTAGTATGCAGTTACCTTCATACTACGTGGACCCTGGAGCCCAGTGGTGTGGGATTGCTACGGCAAGTCCTTGCAAGGGCCAGAGAGGTAACCTAGCTGAGAGAAGCAGACAGGGTGCGAGGAACAGAGAGGACATGCCCCATGCAGTGGGACAGCCACTAGCTTCGTATGATGGTGACCCTGCTGGGGAATGTAGAGGCAGTCTGCTCACCCAGTGGCGGAATTTTAGCTGAAGAAATGGATTTTTACATTAGTTATTTCCAAGCATGTTCAGGCCAAACATCAGATCCTGACACACAAGGTGCTCCATATAGACAAATAAGACCATGCTGTTTGTTTTGGTGACACCCTCCCTCCCCTTGCAAGTCAGTGAAAACCTGCCAAGGTGGGGTTTGCTGTGAAACTCTTTCTTCTGGTTGGAAAGTGCATGAAGATTCAACTTTTATTTTGTTACACATTTGAAGATGAAGGAGGAGGAAAGGGATAAAATAATCTTTAATTTTGTGGTATATAAACTGAACTAAAAATTGAAATATGATCTAAGAACACTAGGGATAGAAAGTAGATATATAGTTCTGACACATTATTAAGTGACTATAAATTGCCAGAAAGAATAGCTGCTGGGTCTCTCAAGTGTCATGCTAATTTCAGTTCCTTTATTATAGGATTAGCATTTTAAAGGTGTCTCTGAGGAAAAGATGTATTTTTTTTAACCTTGAAAACCTCTTTAACATGGATCGATTTATCATGTTATTTTCAAATCATGTCACATTTTTTTCTTTAGTAAAATGCCATCTTGTTTTCTTTCATCTATTCATTAATGCACTTCATAATTGCAAGTGAATATAGAGAAAAGAGAGTAATAAATTTGTTAGAAGCATCTTCAAATAAAGTTTAATTAATTACTGACCTATGCTACCTTAATTATTACAGCTTCAGATGTTCTAGACAATAGTGGAATTTAATTAAAACCTTCCTAACTAAAGGATGCTTGGCCCTATTTTGGAATTAAGCAGGATTCTGATTTATTAGTGCTCTTTCCTCCCACTCAAATCTTAATACGGCTTCAAGCAAGCCTCCTTGTGAAGGTCTGCACTGACCTCCCATCTTACCCTGTTCTCCTGCTTCCTTGAACTGTTATTTGACTTAGAGTCAGTACCATTAGGTTTAGTATATAGTTACCTTCACAGAGTGCAGGCACCCAAAGTATACTCTTGTACTTTCCTTGAGGAATCCATGTAATATTTGTACTCATATATAGGCACCCACTTGTGTTTATCTCAAAAGGAAACATGAATGAAAGCTTCCCATCTTTTACTTGCATTCCCTAAATTAACTAGACAGCATTTTATATAGCCATACCTGTTTCACTGCATGATCATATTGAACTGGAGAACTCACCAGTAATGGGTTTGGAACAGGCTACACACTTGTTGGCATAAAGATGGTTGTAGCAATCCACGCAGAATGGATAGTCGTCTCTGGACATAAACTGTTCTTCACAGAGATCTTTCCTACAGCCGCTACACAGAAAACACTCTTTATGCCACAGCTGGTCACAGAATGTTATCCCACCTGAAGTGATCACCTGCCAAAGACCACAGAAAAGGCAATGACCATGGGAGCCATTATGATTCAGATCACTTCATGATTCTCTTTAGATTCTAGTATCTCTGGGGAGAAAAGAGCGCAAAAAGAAAAAAGAAAAAATGATCATTTTATGTCTTCTATGTCCACAACTGGTGCTTCCAGCTACTCTGTTTTCACCTTATGTTAGGATGTTCCTTTCCTAAAAAACATCTTTAAAAAAAAAAAGAAATAATAATACGAGAAGCTAGAGGCTATGGGAATTAGCTAGAAGTAGAAAGACATGAAAATTACTGTATATTTTTCTCCACAATGAAATAGAACAGAGGCAGGGCTATATTGGTAACTGAATGGAACTGGTAAGCACCGTTATTCGCTAATAATAACTACCGTTTCCTAAGTGTTTTTTCAGTCCTTAGCATCGTGCCAAGGATGACCTCTTCTGAATAGTCTCAACACCTCTACATAGTAGAGACTGTTGTCTTTCCCTCTTTTCATATGAGCAACTACAGAGGCTTACAGTCATTAAGTTACTTGCCATGGCCACAGTGAGCTGGGATTCAAACCTGCATGGTCTGACTCCACAGCCTATGTGCTTTACCATTAAAACCATACTGAGTCAAGGTTATCTTGCACAGATAAGCAGCTGATAAATCCTTGTTGAATGAACGAATAAATACCAAAGGAAAAAAATAGCTGGAAAGCCATTCCAGTATTGCATCTAGCAATGGGGTGCTGTGGGAATCAGAACTCAGTGGAACGAGCACTGGTTGTACATTGAGCCTTAAAGTGTGATGTGAAGCATTTTGTCAGAGATGTAATTAGTTTTCCATAAGATAATATTTTTTTTTCTAAACCAGTTTAATCTGTGAATTCTACCTTTTAAAAGGCTGATAAATCTTTATTTAGCTTCAGATGGATAAATATTGGGCAATTCTTCTCATGTAACTATTTTTAAACCATATCACCTTTTGAATTCACAGCTAATGAGCTATTGGAGTTGCTGTAGATACTGAAGTGTGATTTTGTAAATGTTTTATAATGAAGCAACGGGATATCTGAGATGGTTCCTATAAACTTTGTATCAAATTAACTAGATAGTAAAAATGCAGAGCCTATTTTAAGACATTTCCTTGTTTTCAAACTCAAAAATGTTATTTGTCTGTAATACAGACTTGTGAAAAAATTATTCTAAATATATTTTTAATCTTATAACAAATATCTTAGAAATTAAAGATATTTGATATAAAACATTATTTTCCTAGAGGAAAAAAGCATACTATTCTGCACAAGTAAATGGGAAGCATAATGGTGTGATGGAAGTAAAGCAATTTAAAATACCCCCTACTGACTTCAAATGCCTTACAGCAGACACAGCAGAATTCATGACTTCTTTGATTTGTTTGGTCTAAGTATTAGCAGGCAATGCTTAAAAGATTCAAAACTTGAAAAATGTATTCACAGCAAAATAAAACTTGATATATACACCAAAGACTGTTTAATTAGAGAGAAGAAACTCTGGAACATTAAAAATAGTTTGCTTGTGATTATATTCCTTTTGAAGAGGTAGGAAGGTTAAGATGAAGTCTAATATCTGAGCTTGGTTTTCACCACTGATTGATCCCAGGATTTAGAAAAAGTTTCTTTGAAAAAGTGGAGGCAATAATGATTTTGCACTCAGTAGGTGACAGATGAAGAATCAAAGAAGACGTTTAACTCTTTTTGAACCTTGAGGAGTTTGAATTTGAAGCATTTGTAGTTTGAAGTCATTTTCTTTCTGGCAGAAAATAAATCTTAGTGTAATAAAATAAAATCTATGGACTTTAAAGCTTTAAAGTTCTAAGGGCCTGGTTGTCACGTAGTTTCTCCTATTTTTAAGAAAAAATTTGGTCTTTGCTTTGGGTTGAAAAATTGCTTAGATGGGATCATCTTGATCAAAAACATCTAGCCTTTTAGAAAAGGACTTGTGGTTTTAAAAACTAAATAAAAAACAATCTGGTATGTCACAATCTGTCTACTACCCAATATAAATATTTTGTAAATTTTTGATGACTTCAAATCATATCCTAAATATAGTTACAGGCTCCTATAACCTGGGAAACACCAGCACTTGGCCCAGACAGTTCTCAGCATGGATGTACTAAAGAAGTTTCACTCCTGAATTTTTATAGCATTGAAAGAGACTTTATATTGTGCCCAATAAATGATTTTAAGGTAATTCTCACAAATTTCATTACTGTTTAAGTCTTTAAGAAATGAAGCCTAAAATTGGCCAATCCAGTTGTCTCTCAAAACAGTGAGATAAACCTATTCATTTTATTTCTAGCATTATTTTAATTCCTTTAATTTTTGTATATTTTTTAGAGAGGATCTCATTGTCACCCAGGCTGGAGTGCAGTGGCTCAATCATAGCTCACTGCAGCCTTGAACTTCTGGGCTCAAGTGATTCTCCTGACTCAGCCTTCCCAGTAGCTGGGAATAAAGGCACGTGTCACAATCCCTGGCTAATTTTTAAACCTTTTTTTTTTTTTTTGAGACAGGGTCTCACTATGTTGCCCAGGCTGGTCTTGAACTCCTGGCTTGAGGCAATCTTTCTGCCTCGGCTTTACAAATTGCTGGGATTACAGATGTAAGCCACCATGCCCAGCCTCCAGCATGTTTTTAAATGCTGTCATTGACTCTGGTAATTCTTTGGAGCTTCATATGTCATATGGTCATATAGTTTGACTGCTGTTTTCTAAGCCAGTGTTTTGGTAGAATAATGAAGGTCTCAGTCATAAGATTATTTTATGTCATGTTGTGATCAATTGTAATTCTCAGCCATCAATATGGTGTAACTTAATAATTATGACAGCATAGTGTATTGTTGCCTCTTTAAATGCAGGATTGGTATTGGTTATGAATGTTAAAAAATTACTGTGTACGTGTATGTATGTGTGTTTGTTCACATATGCATGTGTAGAAAGCGGTAGTGGGACTCCCAGCCATCCAGATATACAAATGGGCTTAAGAGTTCTGCCAAAGTAGCCCATAGATTAAAAAATACTTAGAAACCACTGTACTAATACAATGTGTTTTCCTGATTCAGCTTTCTCATGACAGTTTATGGTGTCATTTTAAACTTATGATGCTTCATAGGTCAAGGATTTCTTTGAGAACATCCATATATATTTACAGAATACAGACAGGCTTTATCAAGGTCTTACAGCAACTTTTTCACATAAAAGCTTAGAGGATAAAAAAAGAATTGGATGAAGTTTACTTCCAAAAAATTACTTTTTTTTCTCTTAGAAAATGTATTTTGAGTGGGAAGCCAAGTTAGAAGGCCCTACATGATCCTGGTACTGGAGTGAAGGAGCTTGCAGCTCTTAGACTTCTTTCTGTCTTGGGTCTCCTGAACTTCCCTCATGATCTTGGCACCCCCTTGAGCTAATTGCTGTACTTTTAGGAAATACAAAAGCTTCAAGTCATGAAGACATTTGCATTGCTGAGAAAGAATGTGAGGAGTTAAACATCCTGTTTAACTCCTGTTTAACTTGGTTCCTTTAGTCACTTGGGAGGCAAATCTATATTGCTCTGGAACAGTTAATACTGAATGGATCAAAAATTATTTTTTAAGAAACATCTGTATTCAACGAGAGACCTGTGCTCTCTCCCAGAATACATGAGATCTTGTATAAAAGCAGTGAATGGACTGGGCATGGTGGCTCATGCCCGTAATCCCAGCACTTTGGGAGGCCAAGGCAGGTAGATCACCTGAGGTCAGGAGTTTGAGACCAACCAGTCTGGCCAACATGGTGAAACCCCAAATGGGATTAATTTATCTACGGTCTACTTTAGCAGAACTCTTAAGCCCATTTGTACGTCTACTAAAAATACAAAAATTAGCTGGATGCAGTGGCGTGCGCCTGTAATCCCAGCTACTCTGAAGGCTGAGGCACGAGAGTCGCTTGAACCCGGGAGGCAGAGGTTGCAGTGAGCCGAGATCGCGCCACTGCCCTCCAGCCTGGGCGACAGTGAGACTCCATCTCAAAAAAAAAAAAAAAGCAGTGAATGGAACTGGAATACCAAATCACTTGAGCACTTGAGCTGTTTGGAATATTAAATTCTTGTTTGGTTGGAATTTTATGCCTAATAAAAAAAGATGGTCATCCTCATCATGACGACTAGTGGTTTGCACATGTTGAAAGTCAAAACTACCATGAGTGTGTAATTACAGATATAACAAAATAGTATCAGTTCATTCCAAATATATGGTACAGCTAAAAAGGAATGGTCTGAGTTTCCACAAGCTTCACCCTCTTTAGAAAATTACCTTCTTACAAAAGTTGCAGTAGTGAGCAAATTCCTTCTCAAAACACGGCACACAGTAATTGCCACTCTCTTTGGAGATCAAAGGCTTTGTCCCTATAGGTTGTTGGCAATTCTCACACACAAAGCAGGTTTCATGCCAGCAGTTTCCCTTAAATTCCATTTTGCGGGAACCTGTGCTCCAAAAGTAAGGACCTGTTAGTATAAGTCAAGCGTAATTTTATTTATTAAGCAAATACAGATCAAATTACTTAGAATTTAAGTTAAGATGATAAATAAATTATCCTTTTAGAAAAATAGTATTTTTTCAGGTTCAAAAAAACCCATTCATCTAGGGGAAAGGAAAAGGTTAATAAAGTTCAGCCATGATGATGGAGAATCATCCTTAAACTGAAACTCTTTCAAGCCCTGCACAACCTATAATCTGGAGATGTAAAAGTACTTTGAATGAAGACTCCTAATGGTTGCACATGGTTTGGATAAATTGGGCCATAATAATTATTATAGAGGTATTAAAAATGCCTGCAGCACAACTACTGAGACTATGTTGTACAGTTATGGCCTTCTAAAAATTCTTTGAATCCATAATAAGAAAAGGAGAGAGCAAGAGTGAGACAGTGAGAATGAATTATGTTCTTATGCTGCTGTCCACAGAGATTGAGAAGAAGATCAAAATATAAAGAATTAGTCTTTGCCAAAAGTGGAATGATATACATGAATCCTGTCTTCCCTAGGAGAGAATAACAATGACTGATCCTCAAACCAGTTTGTGTCAAGCTACAAAATGGCAGTTGGCTCCAATTGCCTGTGATGAATCACTCTGATGCCATTGATGATGCCTAGGGCACTGTGTTTAATGTAGTGTTATTAGTATAAATTTTGTCTTTATATTATGGGTGAAATTCTGGTTTGAAATGTTTGTATAAATTAGACTTTATGAAAATACACAGAACACTGTAAGTTACCTGTTCAATGATAATGAATTAACAATCTTTTTATCTCTAAAATACAGTCTTTTTATTTCTAAAGAAAGAGATTGAGAGAGTAAGAAAGATGTCTTTCTCAAAACCGGGGTTTTGGGACCTGCTGCACTCCTCATGTGCTGGGACTTAATGAAAAGCATTGCAGCTTCAGTTAGAGACAGGAGCCCCCTTGAGATCCTACCAGGCATGATGGTCCTCTTGCAGTGGAAGCACTTGGAGGAGCACTCATTAGAATAGCACTCCGTGCACAACAGGCGCTCATCCTTGGCAGCAAAAGGCTTTTCCACCAAAGAGCGATTGCATTTGGTGCACTTGAAGCATCCTTCATGCCAGTGCCGGTCTTTGTAACAAAGATCCTTTGAGACAGTAAATAAAAGTTAATTAAATGTGGTTGTGACAAAACAGGCCATTTTATAAGATAAAACTGAACACTCCTGGGACTCTCATGTCAGTAGGTTGTGCTAGTAGCTTGAGGGAAAGTTGTTACTGAAACTGTTACCCATGGAGAGGAGACTCTCTGGGGTAATTAAGAGCTAGAGCCCAGGGCTTTCTTGGTGGGTCACTTAAGGCAACTGGGAAAAAAACAAATGAATTCTCTGCTATGTCTTCAAAGTTTGCCTACATTCTTGTTATAAACTGCAATAGAGGTTTTTCATGGAATGATTTTTAAAAAATTTTAGGTTGCAGTATTCTGTTACTCATTAAGACTGAACTAAACAAACAAACAAAAAATAACATCACCTAAGTAAAGCAAAGGCATAAAGAAAGAAAAGAGACAAAAAGAAAAAGAGAGAGAAAGAAAATTGGAGGAAGGAAAGAAGGAAGGAAAGAAAGAGAAAGGGAGAAGGAAAATAATGAGCATGTTGGGGGAATGGGTGGTAGATGTGAAAGGTATCAATGGGGTTAAATAGAAATGAAGTTGATTTTATGTCAGAAAACAGAGATTTTGAATCCTTACAACTTCAATTCTTTATGCATTTATTTATACCTTTGTCATTCCGGAAATAACAAACATACACCAGAGGGTTACTGAGGGCTTGGAAACAGCAGAAAAATTTTAGCTATGTAACTTTGGACAAATAACTTAACCTCTTTAATCTTTAGCTTTCTCAGCTACCTCATTAGATCATATGAGAATTAAGCATATGTTGTGTTTCATAGTGCTAAGCATAGTGGCTGGAGCTTGACTGCTGGTGACTTTTAAGATCCTTATATGTCTAGTAGCAGAGAAATAGTGTTGAGAGTCAACACTAAATGAAAAGAGGCATTCCAACCCATTTGTTTGCTGTTCGTATGCAGTAATTCTGTAAATTGAGGTGAAACTTACCTTAGAATCAGATTCAATTGGTTTTTTGCACTCCTCGCAGTAGTTAGAAAATATACGATCATAACATAAAACACAGTATGGACTGTCATCCTTTAGCACATATTTCTTCCCAAGAAGTGATGCTGTGCAGTATTGACAGTAAAATTGAGCAGTTGTCATTTTGGTTTGATCCTGTGAATGACAAAGTGATTCATGTATATAAAAGCAGAATTTTGTTTATAGGATAAATGATGGAACCTTAATGTGAGTGAAGCACTTGAATGAATTTATATTTTCTTAAGCAAAAATTTAACAATTTAGAAAATTATGCTTATGGTCATGGTGACATTTGGAGTGATTTAGGAAGGGTTACTCTCTCATCTTGGCAGTTCCTGTGTGTTTTGCTAAAGAAAAAAAACATAAAACCTGCAGCTAGATTATGAAAAACATCTTGTGTTTATCATAAGCTAATGTGGAATTCAACGAGAATATGTTATTTGTTGAAAAAGGGTGGTTTCACCTCAAGGATGTAAATATGAACTGTTGCTAGGTCTTTTAACTAACTGTCATCACTTACTTTCTTGCTAGAAAATTCTAGAGGCAGGTTTTGGTGTAAATAACAGTCTTTCTTACTCAAATATAAATTAATAATCAGTACATTGTCATTTTCTAGTTCATTCTTTTACTCCTCAAGTCTTTATTGAATATCTAATAAGGGCTCTGCGCATTTACCCTAAGGTCTTTCTGTACCACATCCCTTCCTTAGCTCTGGCTTCCACCACCCAAAATGTGCTGATGACTCCAAAATATCTGTTCTGTGCTAGCTTTAGATTTCTTCATTTAAATGTCCTTTACCAAGCTGGCCAAATAAAACTCCTCAGCAGGTAGGATTCAGACCAAGTGCTAGATCTTTGTGGCTATTGTTGAGTGGTTGCCCAGATACAGAAGTGCAGATGAAATCATCAGTGGTAGGAACAATCATAGGTTCCTTCAGGCTTTAGGGCCAAAGTAACGTGTATACAGCATAAATAATAGCAGCAGGTATTCCATTATGGCTATAAATAAAATAGATAGAATTTATCTGCAAGGCGAAATTCATTCTGTAAGATGAATAAAAAAGCTGATATGAAACATAAATCCAGTGACAGATAAGGATTCTGATTGTTTTATAAATATGGAACGCCATTACGACACAAAGCATATAGATTTCAAAAGGTTTTAATTAGGCATTGAACATGAATTTTTGTTGTTACCAAAAAAGTAGCACCGATTTTCCTTGGAAAATGAGATTTGTCATCTCAGGATTTACTGGAATATGATAGGAGCTTTTAATATTTTCTAATTCTTCCCCCACAGGAATTTTTGTTAATTTTAGCAAAATCAGAGGAACCATTAACTACGATGATACAACAGCATTTTTGATACTAGTTTGTACTGACTACATTTGAACTGTTATTCTATTGCATTTTGCCTTATTCTAGTGATGAAGTTCCCAGCAGAGAGACTTGCTGAATGGACATCATTATTAATTCTGTACATAGCAGTTTTGCTATATTGTTCTTCACTAATAAGTAGAGAAAAGACTGAGGATTTGGAACATGTGGGTCTTTTCCCAGGAAAGACGAAATGCAGACTAGAAAGTCTGCAATGGAACATGGCCAAAATGATCTACCAGGAACACTGAATTCTCCATTTGATTAATTCCACAGAAATGTCCTTTCTTAGTGAATACAAACACACTCAGAGTGTTACTGAAGGCTTCAAACAGCAGAAAAATAGGTCTAATTCCCTTGAAAAGCTTTAAAATAAAAGTTTTGTTCACTTTATAGCAATCAAGTATTTATCACTTCACAGAAATTAAGTATGTACTTTTAATAATGAAATGGGTTCCCTCCTTTGATTATTAATATTTATTTTAGTTTTAGATATATATAATAACATCATGAAACATGGCCTCTCAGGGGTTAGGAACTGCCAGGCTACTGCCATTTTGTGACACTTTTAGTGAATTATAAAATAAAGAAAAAACAAAAGAGATTAGAAAACTGATAATATTTCAATTGTTTATTTTAAATGACACTTTAAACATGACAATATCAAAATATCTGTAACTCATTTAGTGATCAGATCATGAAGTCTAAATACAAGACAAGACGGTCCTTCTCCCATCCCAGTCCTAACTACATAATAGGCCTGGCAGAAAATGCCCTAGAATATAGATCATATTTCTTAATTTTTAAAATAAGAAATTTACTTCTTGTTCAATTCCATTTTGTAAATCCAACATCGGGGAAGTTGGGTAGGGTGAGAACAGAATCAGTCTAATATCTCAAAACCTTGTGATTTTACACTTGTAGAACTATATAGTGGGAGCAGGCATTTGGTCCAGGTCAACATTTCTTGAATATTTACTCAGTGATTTGAACTCCCTGCCCCTCAAGAAGTCTAGATTCTCTTAGCGTAGCTCCTATATTAGTAATAGTGAATGTAATTTGAGGTAGAAGAACAAACTGAATGTTTACTCTCTTCTTCTTGGTTAGAAAAAATACACTAAGAAATTTATTCCTCATTTGCATGAAGTCTATCATTTAACTATTGATCTTAGAATACATCCAAATAGCTTTTAAAAATAGAGGTATTATAACTATATAAATGATACACATTCTATTAGAACCATATAGAATTCTTAGAGAACTTTTAGGATAGAAAGGAGAGTGAAGACAGACCTTTCTAGGAAGATCTTAAGGAAGTTAAGCTGTTGGAAATCTGTTAGGAAGAAAGGAAGTTTGGAAGGAAGAAAGGAAGAAAAAAAGGAAGGAAGGAAAGAAGCAAGGAAGGAAAGATCAAACTGTTTATCAAGGAAGGGAAAAGACAAGTGAGAGAATGGCATAGGAGCTCATTTAAAGATGGGAAATGGTGAGTCTTAAGAACAGATTTCACCGGGGTACCTTCAGGATGAAGAAGGATCTTGAAACTTTAAAGCTTTTTGAAGTGATTTGAACCTTGAATGCAAGTAGTTCTAACTGGAGTGGGGGCAGGCAGAACAGGTAAGATCGAATTTTTCCAATCTGACCACTTTTTACTATCTTATGTTTTTCAAAATATTATTCTGTACCTTTTCCTCTTCTTTATCACTAACATTAGTATTTTAAAATTCTCGGGGAATAATTCCGTGTTCAGAAGAGCAAACCAAACAGTTTGTTTTTAATCATTCCCTAACAGGTAAAGCTGTAGGAAAGAGGATGAGGACTATGTGATTGTCTCAGGAATCTCCACCGGAGGGCTAATTTGACAAAGATATTGGGAAATTTTTGCTTTCAAAGATTAAAAATCCTGGAGCAAAGCTGTTCTTAATTATGAGCTGGAAGAATTATTCATGTACGCCAATTGGTTAGCATTCAACTTTTCTAGATGTGAACTCAGCAGTGCTAGTCATTCACTTGGAATGTATCACTTAGACATTCTTGTCAAACTTCTTTCGAAGTTATTTAGCAACTAACACAACATTTAAGCCCACAGTTTTTATCTTTGCATATTGGGATTTTAGAAGATTTATTTAGAGGTGCACTGATATATCAAAGAACATGATGAAGACAGATGAGTAGCTCAGAAATTCAATGGTATGAATGGACTTGGCTTTGTTTTTTTCGTTCCCTCCTATAGACTTTAGGTTTCTCCCTAAAAAGATGTAAGTTCATTGGTAATAGTTTTCGTAGCTGAGAATGTTATTTATTAGGTGCTATTTTTTAAACCAGGATAATTTTATGTTGTTATATTTTATGGTGAGTTATTAATGAGAAGGCTAAGGCTATGAGCAATGTATCTACTTACCATTTTTACTATGCTATGCAGAATGAATAGATTCATAAGAAGTATACTTGAGAATATTTCAAGTTGGAGAGAGGCAAGGACTAGGTGCCATACCTGGTACCTTTCATATACTATTGTTTTCAACGCATCACTCACCATCTACTTATTCATACATTTGAAAAACATGTAAAATACATGTCATTTGCAAAGTAATCTGCTACAAGTTGTAAAGGTTATAAAAAGATTAGACTCACATCCTGTCTGCAGAGAGCTTATGATCTAGCAGGAAGAGTAAGGATATTTCATATCTCTAAACAAAAGTTAGGAAATCATGAGGATAAATGAAAGGTTATAAGTTTTAGAGCAGTAGTTCTAAACATTGGGTACACATTATAATTTTAAAAATGTCCAAGGTGGGATGGTGCGGTGGCTCACGTCTGTAATCCCAGCACTTTGGAAGGCTGAGGCGGGCAGATCACCTGAGATCGCGAGTTTAAGAACAGCCTGACCAACGTGGAGAAACCCTGTCTCTACTAAAAATACAAAATTAGCCAGGTGTGGTGGCTTGTGCCTGTAATCCCAGCTACTTGAGAGGCTGAGGCAGGAGAATTCCTTGAACCCAGGAGGCAGAGGTTGCGGTGAACTGAGATTGTGCCATTGCACTCCAGCCAAGGCAACATGAGTGAAACTCTGTGTCAAAAAAAAAAAAAAAAAAAGAAAAACGTTCAAGGTACACCCTACCTCAAACCAAATAAATTAGAGTGCACTAAAAATAAATACTTTTCAGTTCTCAAGTAGTTCTAAAGTCCAGTGAGGGTTGAAAACCACCAGCTTAAAGGAGGAGGAATTGTCCTTGGAAAAATTCAGCTTGGAAAAATTCAGGAACAACCTGAAGCAGTGGCATCTCAATGAATTTTGTGATAGATATTATGGATTGGCTTTCCCAAACTTGGTTTTATCCTCCTTCAAGCTGGAGTGATCAAGGAGCTAAAAGCACTTCCTGGACCCTGTTACAGTGTGTGTTCAGGATACAAATTTGGCTCTGCTAAAAACATGTGAAAATCAGAAGGTGAATGTGAAATGAAAGACATGTTCCTGCTGCTGTTGTTGCTGGCAGATTGGCTGGCTGAGATGTGAGTGGTTTCTATCCATTCATAATGCCTGGAGTCAGTTTTCCTAACTAGTTTTTCTATTGTGAGAGACAGTTGTGGTACTCATGGTAGCGGCAGCAAGTTTCTGACCTCTAGATCACATGCAGAATGGATATGGAAGTGGGCAATGGGAAGACTCTACCACCCTTGGAGTAATTTTAGAGATTATTAACAATAATATTTAACACTCCTATATGTTTCCTGAGTGCCAAGTCCTGTGTCTACTACTGTATTTGGATCTTTTTAAATCCTGCAACAATCCCCTGAGGAGGTCCATTATTATACTCATTTGACGGATGAGCAAACCAAAACTTAGGAGGCCAAGATCACTTGGCTGATAAAAATGCTAGGTCTAGGGTGCAAGTCTATACCTTTTAGAAACTGAAGCCCAGGATCTTAGCCAGTGTAAACCTCTCCTTTCTTTGAGATGTGGAGAAGGGCATTTAGACGCAGCAACAGAATTGGGAAGGGCACTGACGCTTGTCCATTTGAGGCATGCATGGAAAACATAAGTATTGTATTCTAAGTGGCTTGCAGAGCATGAGATTGGAAGACAAATTTGAAAAGCAAGACTAGGGCAAGGTCATCAATGGCTTAAGTTTCATGCTAGATTTGAACTTTTTTCTATAGAAAGAATGTAATCATTGATGATTTAGAAAAGGTAAGTGCCATGTTTTGAGCTGAGACTTATGAGAATTATTCAAGAGACAGTGATAGATGTGATAAAAGGTAGATGTAACATAAACAGAAAAATCAACTTGAAGCTCATTTTTCAGTATGTGGCTTAATCAACAAATATTATGCCTTCTGTACAAAATGTGCTGTTTTTTGTGTTTTGGGGTAATATGGAGAATCAATGAGTTATTTCCCTTAAGGGAAAAATTCATTAAATAAACAAGTCATAAGAATAAAATATATTAATCAATTTACATGAACAAGTAATTATATATAATATTAAACATGTATATACATATAAACTATATATTGTTATGTATTATATATATAAAGAGAGAGTTTCAGAGACTGTGAGATCGAGTGATAGAATACAAGCATGTATGCAGTCTTGGAATTCTGAGAGGCCAAAGACAAGTCTTGTTTAAGGGATGAGAATGCAGCTGGAAATGAGAAAAGGAAGCATTTGGGGTATTCATGTTGGAGGTAATGATGGCCCGATTTAGAAAAGAGTATTGACATCATGTGTGGGAATCAAGATGCAGTAGAGCTTAAAAAGTTTGGGAGGCAGAAAGAGTTGTTCTGAAATTTCACATATGGTTCCTGGTAGAATTAGTGTACCACTAATAGAGGATGAGGGTACAGGAAGAGAAGCTAGTTGGAAGTCAAGATTAACTCAGGTTTGGTTACCTTGAATTTGAGGAACTAAACTAGACAGCCATCAAGCTGTATGTCCAAAATATTAGGCTGAAATGTGGCATTAGATTGAGAAGTTTGAGCTATTTTCACGGATGAGCTAATTAGTAGTTGAGGAGCTACAATGGTAACTGAAGTTATGAGATTGAATGAGACCATCAGAGAAACCCTAGTGTAGAAAAGTGAAAAAAAGATAAAATACAAACTCATAGATAAAGGCATGTTTTGTGATGGGAAAGAGATGAAGCAGATATAGTAAAAGTCACAGTGTGTTGAAAGACAAAGGAAGTGATAACTTCAAGAAAAGAATATATATTAATAACAATTAAGGAAAATGTCAACAAGGAGGTAAACGATGCCTTCAAAAGAATAGTTTGGAGACACTAGATTGTCTAACGTCAGATTTCAGAATTAAAACGTGAGTGAGGAGATGCTCATTGCTGACAGTTTAGACAACTGCATGTTCAAAACAACCCGCCTAAGGAATTAAAAACAAACAAAATAAAATGTGTTGCTGAACTGGCAAGAAAGTAAGGAAAAATCTCAGAGGCTAAAAATAAAAAGAAAGCAGGAGACTAAAAAGGTTACACTCTCTAAAGGAGCCATCTGTCCTGAGGATGTCTTCTGAGCCATAATGACCTCGTTATCCAAGTATTTATAGCCTGAACTTTTACTAACTGTAAGGTCTAAAACTTTTAGGTTTTAGTTTAAAAGGATTAGTTTAAAATGGAACTGAATTGGTAGTGACAAGGTGTTGTCACTACCACGAAACACAAGAAAATCTTCTATGAAAGAATATCCCATCATCCTAGGCCTAAAAAAAATTCTTACATATAAATTTTCATTGAGCATGAATTCACAATTAAAGTTTTAAAAATAAGAATAAGCAATGAAAACAAGCAGCATGAGTAAAAATCCAGCAAAGACAAAAATTGGATTACCAACAAAACAATTCCACATGAGAAATAACAGATACAAAATGGAAAATAATTATGTTTACATATTCAAAAACATAATAGAGGGTATTATATAGAAAAATTCAGGAGAATAAAAATGACTAGGCAGATTTGCCAAAGAACTGTTAGAAATAATAGAGATAAAACCATATCATTAAAATTAAAACAGATTAACATGCAGATTAGCATCATTTGAAGGGAAAATTAATAAACTTGGGGATAGAATTAAATATGTACTATAAAATACAATGAAGAAAGAAAAAGAGATGGAAAATACATCAGTTAAAACAAGTAGAAGACAGAGTATAAGAGTTTGACCCAAGTCTTTACAGAATTTCAGAAGATAACAGAAAAAATGAGAAATATGCAAAGGTTGGAGATATAATTGAATTTCCAAAAATTAATGACATAAATGTAATGATGCAGAAAGTAAAACAAATTTCAGCCATCATAAAAACAAACACATCATAGTAAAGATGCCATACTCCAAAGACAAAGATCTTAAAGACATTCAAAGAGAAAAAAAATGTCTATAACACCAACAATTAGATAATCAGATAACTTCTTAAGAGCAACAATAAACCAGAAAGAACTGAAATAATGCTGAGAGAAAATAAGTAAAACCTAGATCTGTATACTCAGTGTAGGTAAATTTAAAGAATAGGATGACATAAAAACATATTTGACAAAAGTTATGTTTACTACCAAAAAACCCTCACTGAAGGCAATTCGAAAGAATGTGGTTTGAAAAAAAGAAAGAAAAAAGGAAACTCTCTAAAGGAAGATTTAGGAAAATTGAAGATAAAAAGAAAGAATAAGGAGAAAAGACCTTCACCAACATGCAGTTATATATACATTAACACTGACTGTATGAAAAAACAATAATAATTTGTGGCATTCAAAACACATAATGGTACTAATGTATTGGGGAAAACAGGATTTAAGTGAGGAAAGAGTTGATGGTTAAACCTTATATTGCTTGAAAAGAGAATAAATTAACAGTTACATTAAGTATTTCTGATGTTAAAATTTTAATAAAATCTCCTTAGATTTATTAAATCTTTTATGGAAAACTCTAAACATAGAAATAGAAATAAAATAAGTAAAACAAAATTAATAAAAATAGAAAACTGAGATCATCATAGAATAAGAAGATACATGATTTATTTTAAACCTAAATCAAACCAAATGGAGTTGTTAAACTTCCTTGGTTGAAGACAAAATTATTCCAAAGATGATCCAAAAGTGACTACACCTGCAACCAATCTGAGTTCAAATTCCAGCAAAGTCTCAGCTTCAATCAAAGGTTAGATGAAAGGGAAATATAGTTGTCTTTAATATCATTTGAAGTCAGAGGTCAGCTTAATTTAATATTTTTGTTAACTGCAACTCAGCACAACACTTGACAGAAACTAAAAGTTCAGCCCCTTGCCCTAGCCATGTGACAAGCAAGGACTCCATCCTCTGGGGGTAAAAAATACTCCAAAAATTTACATATGCATTTTGTTTCAATGGTTGGCAGGCAAAAAATTATAAGACATCTCAAGAAGTAAATATATATATATATAATTAATAAAAATAGGGTCTTTATTATATTTATGTTAAATATTCAGAAGGAAATGAACAGAATGAGTGAATGTATAAATGATTTCAGCAGAAAAATGAAAGAACTAGGAAAGGATCAAATAAATATTAGAATTTAAAAATATTTATAATAGACAATTCAGTGGATAAGGTTATCAGCAGACTGAACAAAGCAAAAGTAAAGATCAGCAGACTTGAAATAAAACAAAAGCATAAAGAGCAAATTCACTAAGTGAAGATAATAGAAATAATTTTTTTCCCAAAATAAAATTGTCAAAAGACTTCCATTCCAATAATGGTACTGTGTATAATTCAAACCATGAAGCTGCTGTGAACCACTAGAGAAGCTGAAAAAAATATATACTTAAAAAGTGTACTTTGGAGGCATTTAGAGAATCAATATTTCAGTGAAGAATTAATAGGCAAAATCCAAAAGTAGGAGAAAAACAGACGAGCTTGATATTTGCTTTCTGCAGAAGAATATGTGCATTCAGGAAGATAAATTAATAGTATGAGAAACTGTAGGGCAATTCTGATAACCTTGAAAGGCACAGGGGACAAAAATTGAGATCCGTGGACCTTCAATATATCAGGCCTGGTAAGCTTATCATTGTTTAGGTGAGATTTCCAAAGAGCTATGACCGTGGGTAAAGGTAAGGGTAAATTAGAAGTAAACTAGTATTTCGGAGATGGAAGCCCAGCTTTGAATTACCTCAGTTTCTAAAATTATATTAAGATAACCTTGAAATACTGGTATCCCTAGCTGAACACCAGAGTAAATACACATCCTGTCTGAAGGAAGAAAACATCATCCTAGGCCTTAATTACTCCTAAACCAATGTCTAGCACTAAAAAAACAAACAAACAAAAAAAAAAACCATGTTCAGAAGAAGACAAGGGAACATAAAGAATAGAAACATATGCACAGGAAGCTGTGGATTTTGGAGTTACAAGACATAACATGAAACTATCCTTAATATATTCAAGGTGGTAAATAAACAGCAAAAATTTTGGTAGATAATTAAAAACAATGACAAAGAAAGCAATGTAAATTATAGCACAGAAATATACAATGATTGAAATTAGGGACATAATGGGAAATTTTAGAAAAGATCGGATGAAGTGAAAAAGGTGATAAAATAGAAAATAAAATTAAGCATGATGATAAAAGGTATGAAAAGTACAATTAAGAAAGTAAGAAACATAGCTGACAGAGAAGAATGAGAAAAGAGAAAAATGTATAAGTAGTATTTAAAGAAATAATGGCCAGTCTTCCAAAACTGACGAAATACATGCCCAAAATTTTTAAAAACCAAGAAATCATGAACCTCAACTGACCTGAAAAACACACATTTGGACACATCAGGGCATAACTACTAAAAATCAAAGACAGCATATCAAAAATAGATTATAAAATATCACTTTCAGATTAACAACAAATTGAGAAGATAACTACTTCTCAACAGAAAAAGGCAGCTAGACAATAGAGAGATATATTCAAATTGAAAAAAATTAGCTACCAATCTAGAAGTCTATGCCCACGTAAAAGATCTTTTGACAATGAAGATAAAAGCATTTTCAGGCCATCAGAGACTAAATTTATTAATCACCCATCCATGTTAAAATAAATATCAAAGAGTGTTCTTTGGGCAAAAGGACACATTGGAGCTCGCAAGTGCAGAAAAGAATAGGGAAAAAAAATGAAAATTGTAAACATGTAGATGAATCTGTGTAGAATTGACTATGCAGAAGAACCGTATGTCAAAGAATTAGAAAATTTAGGTAAAAAGGAAAAATTATAAAATAAAACATTAAAACTGACACAAGAAGAAACATGAAATTATGACAACTATTAGATAAACGGAATTTGTAATTAAAAGCCTACAGAGTAAAATAAAGCCAAAGTAGCTTCACCTGTGAATTTTGCCAAGCTTTAAAGAAGAAATAACAACAATCTTACACACACTAAATCAAATAATTATAAACTGAGAACATGTCTTCATTGATTTTGAACTTATTAACACTTTGGTTTCAAAATCTGAAAACATTATGAGAAAGGAAAATTATAGGTCCATAATATTTGTGGCAATAAATACAAAATCCAACCTCAAATAAGGAGCAACTAAATCCAGTGACATATGAAGAGATTAGTATATTGTGATCAAGTTGATTTCATTTCAGGAATGCCAAGTTCAGTTTAAAATTTAAAAGAGAATCACTGTGTTTCAATACTTTTACCAAGTAAAAGGGAAAGCTGTAAAATCACCCCAGTAGATGCAGAAAAGGCATTTGATAAAATCTAACTTTAATTCATTATTAAAAACTCGTAGCAAACTAAAAACAAAAGAAACTTCTTCAATGTGGGTTTAAAAACCCTATAGCAAACATTATCTTTAATGGTAAATTTTGATAGATTTAATCAACTTATAAATAGGAAAGAAATATTCACTATCACCACTTCTATTCAGCTTTATACTGGAAGCCAAAGATTTTGCAGTAAGGTGAGGGGAAAAAAGTGTAAGAGTTAAAAGGAAACAAACTCATTATTTGCTGACGACCTAATTGTGGAGAAAATCCAACAGATTCTATAATAACTGGTTATAATTTACAAGTTAGTTATTAGAGTTGCCCAATAAAATGTCTATATATAAAAATCAATTGTATTCCTATCAAATAGTAACAAAGTGAAATGAAAAAAATCATTTATGATATCATTTAAATTCCCTGAAATACCTAGCTATAAATCTAATAAGAATGTATGAGATCTCTACATAGAAAACTATAAAACTTTCACAGGGAGGTGAATATCATACACTGGGGCCTGTCAATATTAGACAGATCAACGAGACAGAAAATTAACAAGAATATCCAGGACTTGAACTCAGATCTGGACCAACAAGATCTAATAGACATCCAGAGAATTCTGCACCCCAATTCCACAGAATATACATTCTTCTCAGCACCATTTGCACTTATTCTAAAATTTACCACATAATCGGAAGTAAAACACTCCTCAGCAAATACAAAAGGACGGAAATCATAACACACAGTTATGATTTTAGTTCTTAGACCACAGTGCAATCAAATTAGAACTCAGGATTAAGAAACTCACTCAAAACCGCACAACTACGTGGAAAGTGAACATCCTGCTCCTGAATGACTACTTATATAAAGAATGAAATGAAGGCACTGAATGCCCAAAAGAGAAAGGAGGAAAGATCTAAAATTGACACCCTAACGTCATGATTAAAAGAACTAGAGAAGCAAGAACAAACAAATTCAAAAGCTACTGGAAGACAAGAAATAACTAAGGTCAGAGCAGAACTGAAAGAGATAGAGACACGAAAAACCATTCAAAAAATCAATGAATCCAGGAACTGGTTTTTTGAAAAGATCAACAAAATAGATAGACCACTAGCCAGGCTAATAAAGAAGAAAAGAGAGAAGAATCAACTAGATGCAATAAAAAATGATAAAGGGGATATCACCATCAATCCCACAGAAATACAAACTACCATTAGAGAATACTATAAATAACTTTATGCAAATAAACCAGAAAATCTAGAAGAAATTGATAAATTCCTGGACACTTACAAGACTAAACCAGGACTCCCAAGACTGAACCAGGAAGAAGTTGAATCCCTGAATAGACTAATAACAAAGTCTGAAATTGAGGCAGCAATTAATAGCCTGCCATCCAAAAAAGCCCAGGACCACATGGTTTCATGGCCAAATTCTACCAGAGGCACAAAGAGGAACTTGTACCATTCCTTCTGAAACTATTCCAAACAATAGAAAAAGAGGAAATCCTCCCTAACTCATTCAATGAGACCAACATCATCCTGATACCAAAACCTGGCAGAGACACAACTAAAAAAGAAAATTTCAGGCCAAAATCCATGATAATTCAACGTACACAAATCAAGAAACGTAATCCATAACATAAAACCAAAGACAAAAACTGCATGATTATCTCAATAGATGCAGAGAAGGCCTTTGACAAAATTCAACAGCCCTTTATGCTAAAAACTCTCAATAAACTAGGTATCACTGTATCGTATCTCAAAATAATAGGAGCTATTTATGACAAACCCACAACCAATATCATACTGAATTGGCAAAAACTGGAAGCATTCCTTTTGAAAAATTGGCACAAGGCAAGGATGCCCTCTCTCATCACTTCTGTTCAACATGGTATTAGAAGTTCTGGCCAGGGCAATCAGGCAAGAAAAAGAAATAAAGGGTATTCAGTTAGGAAAAGAGGAAGTCAAGTTGTCTCTATGTGCAGATGTTATGATTGTATATTTAGAAGACCCCATCATCTCAGCCCAAAATCTTCTTAAGCTGATAAGCAACTTCAACAAAGTCTCAGGATACAAAATTAATGTGCAAAAATCACAAGCATTCCTATACACCAATAACAGACAAACAGACAAATCAT
Source organism: Cacajao melanocephalus (assembly GCA_963573385.1). Lineage (NCBI taxonomy): Eukaryota > Metazoa > Chordata > Mammalia > Primates > Pitheciidae > Cacajao > Cacajao melanocephalus. The sequence goes on along the minus strand of CAUYLG010010929.1, from coordinate 728 downwards.
AAGTAAACTCCCATTCGCAATTGCTACAAAGAGAATAAAATACCTAGGAATACAACTAACAAGGGATGTGAAGGACCTCTTCAAGGAGAACCACAAACCACTGCTCAAGGAAATAAGAGAAGACAGAAACATATGGAAAAACATTTCATGCTCATGGTTAGGAAGAATCAATATCGTGAAAATGGCCATACTGCCCAAAGTAATTTATATTTTCAATGCTATCCCCATCAAGCTACCATTGACTCTTCCAGAATTTGAAAGAACCACGTTAAATTTCACATGGAACCAACAAAGAGCCTGCATAACAAAGACAATCCTAAGCAAAAGAACAAAACAAAAACAAACAAAAACAAAGCTGGAGGCATCATGCACTTGACTTCAAACTATACTACAAGGCTGCAGTAATCAAAACAACATGGTACTGGTACCAATACAGAGAGATAGACTGATGGAACAGAAAACAGAACAGAGGCCTCAGAAATAATGCCACACATTTACAACCATCTGATCTTTGACAAACTTGACAAAAACAAGCAATGGGGAAAGGATTCCCTATTTAATAAATGGTATCAGGAAAACTGGCTCCCTTCCTTACACCTTATACAAAAATTAACTCTAGATGGATTAAAGATTTAAACATGAGGCTTAACACCATAAAAACTCTAGAAGAAAACCTAGGCAATACCATTCAGGACATAGGCATGGGCAAGATCTTCATGCATTGGCAA
>CAUYLG010010928.1:0-32524 GCA_963573385.1 Cacajao melanocephalus | reverse complement strand
GGCTTGTTGGTGATGAAGTTTTTTCTGTTTCTTAGTTTTCCTTTGGCGGACGCCCCTTTCCCACAGAGCTTGGGCTTCCTGGGTTCAGCTGTGCTTACTGTGAAACTCTCAGTCCTCAGCGCTTCCAATTGCTGTTCTCCTTGTGGGGATGGGACCAGCCGAGCCCGACTCAAAGGGCACCCAGTCGCGTATACTCTGCACTGAGAAGCGCTGCGCTGCGCCGGGGTGCTGGCAAAACAGCTGCGCCGGCCAAAAGAGTCGCGCTGGCAACCCGTGTGGCTCCTCAGCCAGGAATCTCCCAGTTTGTGGGCAACAGAAGTTCATCTGAAATTGCGGCATCCACTCGCTCTCTGTGCTTTCACTGGGAGCTACAGTCCTGAGCTGTTGTTAATCGGCCATCTTGGATCTCTCCGCCTGGTGATGAAGTTTTTTCTGTTTTTAGTTTTCCTTTGGTTCAGCTGTTTAGTTTCCTTCCCGGTTCAGCTGTGCTTACTGTGAAACTCTCAGTCCTCAGTGCTTCCAATTGCTGTTCTCCTTGTGGGGATGGGACCAGCCGAGCCGGACTCAAAGGGCCCCCTGTCCCGTGTACTCCACACCGAGAAGCGCCGTGCTGGGGCACTGGCAAAATAGCCGTGCCGGCCAAAAAAGTCACGCTGGCGACTCTTGTGGCTCCTCCGCCAGGAATCTCCCAGTCTGTGGGCAACAAAAATTCATCTGAAAGTGCGGCATCCACTCACTCTCTGCGCTTTCACTGGGAGCTACAATCCTGAGCTGTTGTTAATCGGCCATCTTGGATCTCTCTCCTTCTTTCCTTCCTTTCTTCCTTCCTTTCTTCCTTCCTTCCTTCCTTCCTTCCTTCCTTCCTTCCTTCCTTCCTTTTATGGCAACCATTTTATTTACTCACATGTCTATGGATTCTCTCTGTGATTCCTCTGGTCTGGACCAGCTTGGCTTATCTCTGCAAAGTTCTCTTATGTCCTATAGTCAGTTGGCAAGTTTGCTCTCAATAGGTTTATTAAGGATAACTTCATTCAGATCTCTGGTTTTTGGAGGGCTGTTTAGTCTTTATGAGCTTCTGTTGTGGCAGTTTGTGTTTGTTCCGTGCAGTTTCTCAATCTTTAGCAGGTTCACTTAGGTTTCTTCATACAACAGTCTAAGAATTCCAAAGAACGCATACTTAGGCACTTCTCAAGAATCCACTCGAATCCCATTTCCTAATGTCTCATTGACCAAAGCAATTTATATGACCAAGCCCAGAGCCGTTGTGCAAAAACATTACCTAAGGGTATGGATACAGGGGGGAGAATTATCACAGATGACAAATTACTATAGTTTTGCAAATGGACTGTTCCATATGGCATAAAGCTTCCTTATTTGAAGTCACTGATATTTTGAATTTGTTGCTAGTGCATCATGACCTTGCTGTTGTAACTGATATGATACCTGAATCAATAACTAGGATGCTAAGCCAACAAAAATTAGCTCAGCCATCCTCGTTTTTACATAGCTACTGATTTTCCGGAAGCAAGAGCACTATTTCCTTTGGTTTTATATACACATCTTCTTTTCTTACCTCTTCATAGACTGAAACTCTCAGAAGATAGCATTTAATAACATAGGAAGTTTGTGAGACATGCCTGGTATGGAAGAGAGTGAAAAGTTGTGATAGAAAAAGCCAAGCTGGTATGACAATAGCCCAGACTCTGACTCCGGAAGATGAGGAAAGTCTTGGATTTTCATGTATATCACTTATTCGGTATTATAGAAAAACAGGCAGCAGAGATGACTAAAAATCTCTCCTCTATTCAGCAGTTACAGAATTTTCTGGGAGTCTGGACACTCAACCTCCCACTAAGCATGGAGAAGAAATTTTAGCTAGAAATTAAGTGAACAGCATGCAGCTAAGATAATGTGATAGCCAACATACTCAGACTATTAGAAGATATTGGGTTAGGCTGAGTAGTATTCCATCATGTATATATGCCCCAATTTCTGTATCCACTCATTGACTGAGGGGCATTTGGGCAGATTCCACATTTTTGCAATTGCGAATTGTGCTGCTATAAACATGCTTGTGCAATGTAGTATACATTGCTTTGAAATAGGTGACATGGATCATGAGAAACCTTCAGATAAAGAGAACATTGTCTCAAATTCCTAGTCAAAGGGCAAAACTGATTAGCTACAGAAAACTGAAAATTTTTTGAAAGAATTTTTTCCTTCTTAAAAAGGACTAAAAATATGACTTCTAAGAATGAAGAGTTGAAAATAATGAAAGGAAGACAAATGAAGAGATAACAAGAGAGACTTGGAGAGGAGGGACAAGGGAGCTGGGTGTGTGGAGGTAGATGGACAGGCTGCCGCTGTTAGCAAGATGATGAGTAAAAGTGAACTGGATGATCTTTCCCTCTAAAACCCCACTTGGAGTAAGAAGTGCCTCGATCTGGCACTAAGACAAACACTAGCAGAAAGAGTTTCATCTCTGAGTGGGTGAGGGAGGGAATTGTATGGTACACTTTCCTTTCACCCCATTACCTGAATGGGTCATTTCCTGCCACGTCACTCTACAAGGAGTTGGCATCATCAATGCAGGCCCAGGCTGGATGGCAGACATCAGCATTGGACTTAGACTGGGCTAAAGGGAGAGGTAGTGGATACCAGGCTCAATCAGATCTACAGTCCCAGAAAATTCCTTCATCTCATCCTCTGTCCCCTGCACCTGGGTGACAGGTATTTACCAGTAGCATGGAAATGAGATCCATGCTCTCGGAAAGGGTAAAGGAAGTTTACCTGGTGATGAGGTGGCAAATAGAGAGTTGTCCCTCCTTTCAGGATTATTTTTTGAGATGCAGTCACCTATTCTATTCTCTAAAATCCCCTGAAGGGGCACAGGCTGGGGCCTGCTCTTATCCCTTCCCACAAGCACACATTGTAGACACTCCCCAAGCACAAATGCATATATGTACATTGATATTTATATTTCAATAAAAGCATAGACTTAAATATGGGTGTACTTATACACACGTATGTATATGTAAAGATACTGTATATATAAAAACAGAAAAGTAGAACTCCTGCATAGATTATATTACACAAACTTGAATTAATATATTAGAACAAGAATTTTAAATGTCAAATGAATATATTCAAAGTGATATGGCAAGGCGTGGTAAAATGGAACAGAAATAAACAGTAATAAAGACAATTCAATTATGAGTTACAAAAAACAGAAGAGTTGTACTAAAGCAGCAGTTCCTACAGTGTGATTCTCAGAGCTACAACATTGGCATCATCTGCAAACTTATTAGAAATCCAAACTCTTGCACCCACCTCAGATCTACTGAATCTGAAACTCCTGGACTGGATTCCAGGCATCTGTGTTTTAGGGTATACTCCCGGGGGTTCTGAGGCACTCAAGTTTGAAAACCACTGCTGTAGAAAACCAAACTGATTGATTGGGTTGAACTAAAAAATGGTTAGAGATAAAGAGCAATTCATTGAGCCAGAAGATAGCACTGAAAAACTCTTATCAGAAGGCACTAGGAATGGACAAGGAGATGAAAGAAATTATGTGAATGTTAATAGTCATGGTGGGGAAAGTAGAAGGGTCGACATCCATATAATAAGACATCAAAAGAGAGGAAGAAAATAATGAAGGGAGGGGAAACAGCCAAAGATCTATGGACCAAGAACTTTCCAGAATTTAGAAACAATCAAGCTATTTCACATAAATGTCCATATTTCCATCTTTCTCCTGATAAATTAGAAGATCTGGCAACACTGGTCCACATTGTCATATAGTAGTTTACCCAAGCTGAGTAGCAGCTACTCGCTTGAAATGAAGTATTCAGAGGATGAGCATGTGGGCTCTGGTCACAGACTGGCTGGGATTCTATCTCAGCTGCACCACTTACGGTGTAACTTCAGGCAACCCTCTGACCCTCAGTTTTCTCATCTAGGCAGAGGGGATAATAAGATGCTTATCTTATATATATACATATTTTTTTTTCCAAAGACAGAGTCTTCCTCTGTCGCCAGGCTGTAACCTCCAACTCCCTGGTTCAAGCGATTCTCCTGCCTCAGCCTCCCAAGTAGCTGGGATTACAGGCGTATGCCACCATGCCCAGCTAATTTTTGTATCTTTAGGAGAGACAGAGTTTCACCATGTTGGCCAGGATGATCTCGATCTCCTGACTTCATGATCCGCCTGCCTTGGCCTCCCAAAGTGCTGGGTTACAGGCGTGAGCCACCATGCCCAGCCTAAAAGTGCCAACAATTATTTTTACTTGTGATAGGCCCCACAACTCAGTATATGATTCCTGCTCTTTTCCTTTGTAACTTCGATTGGTTATGACTTTGGTTGCTTTGTTAACATCTCTGGGCCTCAGTTTCCTCTTCAGGAAAATGAGATAATGACCTACCCCAAGCTCTCACATATAGAAAAGTGAAATCATGTTTGTGGACATGACTTACATAAAATGGGAACTCAGTAAATGCTTGGATTTTTAAAAATTTAGTCACTCATCTTCACATTCTGTACAATAATTAGCACAGAACGGTGTGTTACAGCCAGGCCACAGTGGTGCAAGAGAGACCTTTGCTAAAATTTAAGGAATTTTGAGGATTGGTTGTTAAACACAGCTATTCTTAAAAATTAAATCATCTAATTTTACAATTAAATAAGTTATAAAAACAAAGATGGTAAATTCTCAAAAATCCATCTCTTCTTACTTTTGTACTACACTTTTAACCATAATCTATACTGTTGAGATTAAGTCTATTGTATCTATATAATAGAAATACTATCTAATGGTGTTCTATTGAGCATCTCTTCGCAACTTCTGGCTGAGCCACATTGTCTTGGTGGGTTGAAATTGGCCATGGTAGAAGAATTTATCCTGTGGAATTTGGCAAACACTTCAAATCAGGGATTTATTTCCTCTTGAACAACCAGTTGAAAAATATTTACCAGAATAGCATTGTTAATACTCATAAAATTTGTTTGGAAAATAAAAGACACATAAAATTATGTTTATTATCAGAAGACCTCAAAACTCTGTGAAGTACTCATAGTGACCATGAAAAGATGACTCCATTATAGTATTAATTTTCCCTGAAATTTACAGGCTCGGCATAACATTAAACATTTAATATATTTATCCTTAAAACGGTAAAGTTGTATACATCCTAGAACTCTATGAAATACACTACACAAACATGTTTACCTTCACCTATAATTGACCACTGCAAGAAGCATTCCATTTACCATGCTTGAATAAAGATTTGTCTTTATAGTAACAGTGATGATCTTAAAGTTGGACTAGGTTCTTTATGCACATTGACATAATTCTCACAACATCCTTATAAGGGAAACACTATTATTTCCCCTAAAGATATTAAAAAGTGATAGCACCAGTAAGTCCCTCTGAACACAGAAATAGAAGGGGAATTTAAAGATTTGCTTATTATTATGTAAAACCAACCCAAACTTAGTAACTTAAAAATCAACATTTGTTTCTCATACTTCTGGTCATTGGCTGGGCTTATCTATTGTAGTTCTTCTGCTCCATATGGCATCACCTAGGGTCACTCGTGCAAATAAATTCAGTTTTGGGTTTGGACTAGAACATCTAAGATGGCATCATTTCTAGGTAGGTTCATTCAGCTGGGGTGGCCAGAACAATCAGGGCTGGCTGCACCTTTCTCATTCCACATGGTTTCTCCAGGGTTATTTACATGGCTTCTGTAATGTAAGACTCCCAAAAAGATGAAAAGGGGTGAAACAGAAAGCTGTCAGGATTCTTAAGTACCAGACCATTCATGTAGCACATTCAATTGATCAAAGCACATTACAAGGCCAGCCCAGATTCAGTAGAAAGGAAACAGCAGCTGTTCCATCCCACCCTGGAGAGGTCATATCTCACTTCACCCACGTTTTATTTTTATGTACACTCAATTATTCAGCCCCTTGTTGGTAAGAGAAGCAATGATAATATACAGAGCCCCAAAGACCTATAGGGATCATCTGTATCTGATAACTTTATAAATCTGGAGCTCCTCTATGTTTAAAGTTGGATTTTCTGTTACATGCCACTGAAGCATTGCTAATGATGAAGATTATATGGAAAGATAAGACTATAAAAAAGCAAATAAGAACAGTGCTCATATGTGGGCTGTATGCTTTATATAAGACATAGGAGGAAAGGCTGTCTGCTAAACAATCCTTTGGGTGACATTTGCTTTTCTGGTGAAAGCACCACAGTCTAGAGTGTAGAACTCAACTCTACAAACTAAGAAACTGAACTTGCTAATTCATTGAGGGCAATTCCATCTTTCAGAGCCAAAGATATGTTATTCAAACTCATAAGATGGCATAAAAATAAAATACCAATTACAATTTATAAAAAACACTGTAAATATTGAGGAGACAGAAACTTTGAGGTAGTCATGACCTGTGCATTCTGGAATCAGAACAAGAGGAACTGGATGAATGAAATATTTAGTGACAGCTAAAATAGCCTGATTCATCTACATTACAGTGAGAATGGTTTTGTTAATGGGACCAGACCAACAAAGGTCCCCTGGCTAGCCACTTCCTGCATCCACTTTCATATTAAGGATATTCTTGCTGGTTGGAGGGGATATACCCAAAGATGACTGATAATGTCCTTCTCTTCCCTGGAAGGTGCTGGGCAGACATAACCGATGATAGTCTCTTGTTTCTCCTTTCTTTCTTTTTTCCATCACTGATTGGAAAACCATTCGGTTGCCATGAGATTGTTTCCAAATACTTCTCTAAACAGAAATTCACCCTGATGAAGTCTGTAATGGTCTGTGGGAAAATGATAAAAATAAAGACACACATATAAAAACCCGACACACTTATCTCACTTTGATTGTTTATATAGGCATATCATATTCACCTTCTCCCCTTCAACAGTCATCTTTCCTGAATGCCTTAGATATCCACCTGTCAGTTGCTCCTTAGTGTCTTGTCCGGACCCCATATCCAAATGAACTATGATGAAGGTAGATTGTGATTAGAACCCCTTAGTTCGCTGCCTCTCCTTCTGTACAGATTATAATTTCCCTCTTGATCTGTTCTTTTCTTCTCCATTCCACAAATATACGAAGTTGAAGCTGTATATCCATGTATTAGGGAAGATGAGTTGCCAAACATTCCATTTCAAATCTCAGCAGCTTAACATAATAAAAATTTATTTCTCACTCATGTAAACTTCCGGGCAGCTCTGTTAGTTGGATCTCTTCCATGAGCTACCTCGGATATTCAGACTTTTTCCATCTTGCAGCTCTACCATCTTTAACACATGGCCCCTGAAACCACTACAGAAGAGGGAAATGAAGGAGAATCATAAATGGCAGCTGTATTATTAGCTTGTCCTGGAAAGGTCATACCTCAGTTCACTCTAATGGTGAACTCTAATAGTGTGACCCAAATGAGTTTTCCTGAGGATTTGAGATCTCTAAAAATAATAATAGATTAAGAAAGACACAAAATTGCACACTAAATATGATGTCTATGGGGCTCAAGAGAAAAGCTACCAGTGAATTCAATTCTTTATGTGGTCTCTGCTTAAGGATGTCTGTTTTACTTAACCTTACTTTCCTGATTTTAAGTTGAGGCCTTTCTTCAAAATACTACTTTTTCTAAATTCTATTTTTATGCATTCTTCTCCATGATGACCTTGTGAGTGGAAAAACAACTCTAACTATTTTTCCTCTGCTCTCACATCAATCAACACAGAAGACATCTGTGACCAAATGTGTGTGGGCTTTTCTTGACACACCAAGCAAGCAATCAATTCTGCAGCAGATGCCAACGGGGTATCCTCCAATTTAATTCTGACACTGTCTACTTGAAGATAGCATCAGAATCCACAAGTTGAGGGCTCAGTCTCACAAGACTCCCCATCCACATGACAGTCACAAGTCTAGGCCTCTGGAATGTCTGGCCCACCAGCTTCAAGTTGGGGTTCCACAATACCTCCCTTGGGTTTAATTAAATTGCTGGAGCAGCTCATAGAACTCAGTGAAACATCTACTTACATTTACCAGTTTGTTATAAAGGTATTACAAAGGACACAGAGATGCATAGAGTGAGGTATGGAAAAAGGGGCACAGAGCTTCCATGCCCTCCTTAAGCATAGCAACCTCTAGGATTCTCTATATGTTCAGCTATCTGGAAGCTCCCCAAACCCTGTCCTTTTGGGCTTTTATGGAGTCTTCATTACATAGGTATGATTTATTTAACCATTGACCATTGGCCAATGATGATCAACTTAACTTTCAGCCACTCTTCCCACCTCTCCCCAGAGTTTGGGGATGGGGGTGAAAATCCCAAACCTCTAACCCTGCCTTGGTAGTCCTCATGACCAGCCCCCATCCTGAAGCCATCTAGAGCCTGCCAGTCATCAGTCAGCTCTTTAGCAAAAATCGTCACTTTGGAGATTCCAAGGATTTTAGGAGTTGTATGCCAAGAAATGGGGTCAAAGATAAAATATATATTTTACAATGTCACAGACCTCTATCAATTGCATTGCATTTTCCTAAGTCTGATTTATTCAGCTTAGAAAAACACCCTGGGGTAATGGATTATAGTAAGTTGTTCAAGGCAGCCATGAACGCACACAGATCCAGTTGAAAAATCCAATCAGATGACTTAGAGATATATCCGTTGATTCTTGTGATTAACCAATCAGACTTTGGGTGATTCACATATATCTTCTAATATCACAAAACATTTTCTAAAATCAAACATTATCAAAAAGTCTTTAGTCTACACCAAGGATCAGCAAACTGTGGACCTTGGGACCAAACTCAACTCATTGCATGCCTTTGTAAATGAAATTTTATTGGAACACAACCACACTCATTTCTTCACCTATTTCTACGGCTGCTTTTGTGCTACAATGGCAAAGATGAGCAGTTGTAATAGAGGTTGTATAGTTCACAAAGTCTAATATATTCATTATCTGGCCCTTTACAGACATAGTTCCTCAATGCCTTGTCTCAACTATGTAAAGAAGAGCCATATACTTAAGGAGCCAGAACAGCAATATTGATGAGTACAGTGGAACAACTAGAATATAAAAAGCAACATAATTTTTGTTGAGCCAAAAAGTATTCTCATACCTGTCTAAATTATTGAATTTTTAAAACATGTAGGCCAAAAAAAAAATTCACAGCAGATTAGTCCCATGATCAACCAGTTTACAGTTTATGAAATGAGTTCATAAGCACAAAGAAAGGCATTCCTCCACCACCCCATAATGAGCAAGGATTTCTCTCTACAAACAAGCTTGGCCACAAGATCTTCTCTTCATTAACATGAAATAAGATTACTTCCTTTACATCCTCAACACCTCAGCCTCCTGCCCACACCCATCTTAAAATTGTGACTGCTTGAATTTTTCATAAATAGGAAACTTGTCATGCTCAGCTATATCCCATTGTTGCTCTTCCAAAAACACGAAGACTAACAGAGTTCTGACATCACAGCTTATAAGGGTTTGATTAAATGCTTCCCATGGAGCCATCTTATTCCCTGGTGCATGGGGGGAGGGATGTCATCCTTTATAATATTGTGCTATTTGTAGTTCTCATGTTCTTTTTTTTTTTTTTTGTCTTTTTGGTTTTTTTTCCTTTCCTTTTTTTTTTTTTTTTTTTTTTTTGTGGAGAATGGGGTCTTGCTATATTGCCCAGGCAGGTCTCGAACTCCTGGGCTCAAGCTATCCTCCCATCTCTGCCTCACTAAGAGCTGGGATTATAGGTCTGAGCCACAGTGCCCGGCAGTTCTCATGTTCTTACTTGGCAAATTTGTAACTGGAAACCCTGGGTTTTATTTTATTTTTTAATTTATTTATGAAATCCCAAAGTATGGAAACCACTGGCCTAAGGGGCACATAACATAGCAGTGCAAGGATGACTGCTCACATCCTTGCTTTGGTTCTTTTTTGGTGATTTTATATAATGTTTCTGGTGATTTTATATAATGATTTTATATAAGCTCTCAATTGGACACACTTATTCTTTCTTATGTCTAAATTCTTAGGGAACTTCTCACTGAAATCAGAATTTATAACTAAAGGCACATACCAAGGAGATAACAGCTATTGCCGGCCCAGTCTTAAACAAGAGAAAGCGGAATCCTAGAATGTTTTATGTCTTGAAGGAAGACCCAGATACAAAAGAAAGGCCTTGAGAACTATGTGTGTGGAAGGCAGACATCACAAACATACTGCTTGAAGGACAGGAGAGCAGGAACTTGCATCTAGTGAATTTCTACCATATGCAGGTCCTTTAGCTAATCATATAAAGCAGAGCTATCTCCAGTTTATGAGTTAACAACTTGAACCTTACCATGATTAAGCAAACTTGCTCCAGGTTTAATAACAAGTCAGTGAAAAACTCAGTATGACTGAGGCAAAAACTTATATGCCAGGTTGGAGCAATAACTAACCTTTCTATTATTTTTGTTTTGTTTTATTTTGTTTTTAAGACGGAGTTTCAGTCTGTCATCCAGTGGCATGATCATAGCTGACTGCTGCCTCCACCCCCCAGGCTCAAGATACCTCCCATCTTAGCCTCAACTAGCTGGGACCACAGACACAGGTCACCATGCCTGGCTAAGTTTTTATAATTTTGGTAGAGATAGGGTTTCGCTATGTTTCCCAGGCTGGTCTCAAACTCCTGAGCTCAAGTGATCTGCCTGCCTTGGCCTCCCAAAGTGCTGGGATTATAGGCATGAGCCATTGTGCCCAGCCTACCTTTCTATTCTTCTTTCTTTTTCTTGAACAACAATAATAACAAAAAACACCTCTAAAGTGTAAAAGATTTAGAAAATTATCCCAAGTCAGTTGAAGCAGTTAGAGAAGAACTCAGGAAGATATCATAACATTTCTTTAACAAACTCAAATCTTTAAGTGAAATCCATCCAGGAGTGTAAGAGTGCAACATATGGTATACAGAATCTCTGTCACCAGTCTTTGGGAAATTATAAATAATAAAAGAGGTTCCTACATACTAGGAAAGATAAAATGTCTCCACATTTTCAAGGAGAGAAAAAGATGGGTTAGAGCAACCAGTGAATTAAAGAAATTCCTGGAACACTTTTAGACTTGGTTATTAAACAGAAGGTTTATTAGCTCTTAGAAAAACAAGTAATAGTCTTCTCTGTATTAGTTAGTTTACAGGAATCAGAAGGTTAGGAGGCCCATCTTACAGAAGGAAAACTCTGGTGTATGCTTCATAATTAAGAGGAGCAGACCATTATAACCTTGATCCTAATGTTGACTACTCAAAAGTTAGTCTCAGGAGAGAAGCTCTGATTGGCCAAGCCTATTCCCAAGCTTGTGCTGTTTTCTTGTCCTATCAGGGCAGATAAAGAGGTTCTGGACTCTTGGGCCGTCATGGTCTGAGGAAGAAAGCTAGGTCTGCCTGTCTGCCAAGACTACAGAAGTAGAGGGTAACAGTTCATTCTCTAAAAGGAAATCAGTGTGCATTTTGGAAAGAAAACAGGATTCTAGACCACAAAAAAATTGGCATTTGTCCTCAACAACTGAAAAATAGGTTGGATTCATGACATACTTGCCTCTTTCATTTTTAAAAAGTGTTTTTGGACAAGTAGATACCATGTATGTGATTCATTCATCAAGGTCCTTAGTCTCTCATGAGATCCTTGCAAAAAGGTAGAAAAATGGAAGCTGGCAGATGGCATATGTTCATAGCTGGTAGAATATTAAAACCATCATTGAATCTCAGTGAGGATTGCACTCTGGACTGAGAGTGCTATACTCTTTTCCAGTTCAACATTATAATAATCACTTGAGTGAGAAAAAATAAAAGAATTAAGACTTGTAGTTGCAAGTGACAGAAATTCAATCAGAAGATTTCAGAAGTCAGGCTGCAAAAACAGCTTGGATTATGAAACTTGACCAATGTGATAAAAAATGTTGTCCTTTTCTCACCCTCTCTTGGCTCTGTTTCCTCTCTGTTGGCTTCGTGCTATAAAACTATCTCCATATGGTGTCAAAGATGGCTCCATGACTCTGTTCTTACATTCCATCAGGTTGGCAACTTCAGACAAGGAAAATTTTCCCAGCAGAAGCTCTGAGATGACTCTTATTGTCTGAATTGGTAATGTGTTCAATCTTGAATCAATTACCAGTGTCCAAGTTGATGGAGTGTTCTGATAAGTCAGGCCAAAATCACGTACCCACCCATGAAGCCAGCGCATTAAGTAGGCTCCACCCAAACCACGTGGATAAAGAGTAGAAAAGACATAGTTCTCAAAAAAACAAAACAAAACAAAAAACTGAGGTTTTGTTACAAAAAGGGAGGATTTTGAATAGACAAAAATAATGAACATCTTTTAAAACATGCTTATTCAATTTAGAGGTGGCGCAAAACTGAGAGATGTAGCTATTAATAATATTGACAGGATGGAAGGTCAAAAGATTTCAATAAGCTACTGGAGTGGGCTTAATCTAACACAACTAAATTTAATCAGAATGGAAGGAAACTTCAACATTGGCACCAAAATCTCAGTTACATAAGTAATGTTGGGGCAATTTACTTCAATGGCAAAGCATGGAAGTTTTAGTTGTCTACAAATTGAATTTTTATTAACCACCTAAAAGGTTATATAATTCTCTGCTGTTTTATAAAAGCTAAACTGCCCCCGTGATCATTGTCCCACTGTATCATGTATTGCTTGAATATTTCTGGGTGTCTATTTTCAATGCTGGGCATTGACAATAACAAACTATATAACCAGAGGAAGATGTCTACAAGAAGAACAATTTATTGCCAAGCAAATTATATAATATTTCTAAAGTCAAATAGAAACAATATTTTTTCCATAATTTGCATCCTTTTTATTATAGTTAAAAGTAAGTTGACTATGTCATAATGTCATATCTGGAGTGTATATGGAGAATCCCCTGTGCTTGATGAAAAAGAAACATCATTAAAATGTCTTTTTAGCATACACACACATAATATGTATGTATGGATAAGTATGGCTATGGATACATACAAATACTTATAAACTCAAACGCAAATACAAACAAATCCATACATCAGTGTATTTGTTTCACATGACTGTTAGGAAAGTATTTCTGCGTAAGAACAACTAGCACAAAGCCCTGAAACTGTTCTAAACCATGGGGAAGGACTGTGTTATCTTAAATGTTGTCTTTTTGAAACTTCCTTTAGTGACACATTAACCTCTGTGCTGTTGACCACAGAACAAACCAGTTTTCCTCGCTTCCTGTTATCTTGCTCTCATTTTATAGTGAGGCTCAGAGAGTGTCTGAGGGGAGGGAACATTTTGGTACAAAGGCAATTGGCAAACAGGAAAAGCAGCCACCTTGCTGGTTACAGGTTAATAAGGACAGCAGGGAGAGGAGTTCCTTAGAATTCCCTTGAGCTGGTCAGCTTCCCTTGAGGTCAAAAAGTCCCAGGGCAGATTTAATTTGCTTTATAAAGGCAAGGAAAAGTCACTTCTGGTTTACCATAAAACAAAAAGAGCTCCTGATTGGATCAGAAACTGCAGAAATGCTTATGGTAAACTGGGTTCTGTTGGTTGTGGAGAGCTGATGAGGTTGGTTTGTTAGAATACACTTTGTGAACCATAAAATCTACAGAAGTAATTTATAATTGTTTGCTAAAGGAATTTTTCTAGGCAGCTTCTATATACTATATCCTCTCTTAAGTACACAAGTTAAATTTTAATTTTAATAACATTAATTGAAATCACAGTGGTTAAATCTAAAATATATTGCTTTCTTTCTTATCCTTTTAAATAAAATATATTTGGCAAAACAGAGTCTTTCTTATACAACCTAATGGGATCATCATAAACATCAGGTTTGAAATATGGTTCAATACGTACTAATTGCCATTTTTTGAAAATTTGTTGTGTGCCAGGTATTGTGCTAAGCCCTATGCAAAAAATTAGATGATTTAATCTCCAAAACAACCTGGAAAGTCAGTATTCCCATTTACTTATTTTACATATAATTAAACCATGGTCTAGAAAGCTTAGCTCACATGAAGTTAAACAACCAGTAAATAGTGCCCATAGAAGTAGAATCTAGTTGTGCCAAAATGCAACATCCTAAAAATCACCAGTGTGTACCTTACAGTAGTGCTCTCAGAAGAGTGCTGTGTTGGCAAATGTTTAATGAACAGCTCTCCAGAAAAAGTATATATATAAGCGCACGCCACACTCACATATACATGTGTGTGTACATATATACTTTGTAGTAAAATATATATATGCTTTATTATAAATTTTACTGATATAAAAGGAAGTAACAGAAGTTAGAATAGCTAAAATACATAATTTAGTATTACAATTCAATTATTATAAATTCCATATTGTCAGTTGAAAAACATAAGATAAACTTGATAACTTTTTGCCTAATTCTTTTATTGTAGACAGCTACAATAGAAACTTTTAGAAGGGAACATAGGAGAAAATCTTTGTAATCTGGAGCAAAATGAACATTTCCACAAAGCATTCTTAGACATGAGACCAAAAGCATGACTCATAAAAGAAAAAATAAATTGGACTTTTTTGTGTGTGCTTCAAGAGACACCATTAAGAAATTGAAAAGATAAGCCACAGATTAGGAAAAGTATGTGCAAATCATATACTGGACAAAGGACTCGTACCCAGGATGTATATAGAACTCTCAAAGCTCAATATTAACAAAAATATACACCATTAATAAAAATTGAACAGATTTGAATTTATATCCCCTTTGAGCCAAGAGGGATAATAAGGAAGGAAAACGTGCACATGAAAAGATGTTTGACACCATGAATCATTAAGAATACAAATTGAAGTTTTGATGCTACTACTCACCTATTAGATGGCTAAAGAGTACTGATCACACAATATCAAGTGTGACAAGGATGCAGAAAAACTGGAACTCTCACACATTGCTAGTGGAAATGTAAAATGGCACAGCAGGTCTGGAAAATAGTGTGGCACTTTCTTGTATCATTAAACATACAGTTATCACACGACTCAGCCACCTCACTTGTAGGTATTTACCATAGAGAAATGAAAACGCATGTTCATGCCGAAATCTGCATGTGAATATTTAAAGCAGGCTATGTGATGTCCAGAGGTAGAAGCCCCTCTCAAACACCTGTTAAGATGTGGTGTCAGTGGCCAGGTGATGGGACTTACCAGACAGAAGGTCTGCATCTCTACTGCTTAACTCTGATTAGCAAAAGTTTTAGACATGATCATTCATTATGCTACCTCATAGTGTCCATCTTAACATCGGTAAGGATGTACAGGAGAGATTGTTATCCATCCATATTTTCCAAGGTTAATTCTAAATAGTTAAATAGCTTACTTTAAGGCAAGAAATTCCCAATAGAATATTCACTAGCATTATAAATTCTGGTTTCTTGGCTTTCCTGCATTGCTCTTCAAATGGCTTTGAGGACACCATTATTTCTGAGACTACTCCTAGTCATTTCCCTGTAGAAAAAAACAGCCTGGAGAATTCTGTATTCTAAAACGCAAATAGTAGACAGCTTAGCCATGAAAGTGTAATCATTGATAAGATACTTGATAATACTTCAATGAAGTATTACAGTGTGGTGCCACCAGAGGTTTGGGGAAGAAATTTCTCCTAGACCCAGCTACATCTGGTGTCCCACAATCCTTACTGGGATGAAGCCCACCTGATGCCTCCCCAGGGGTGGTTTTAGTCATGCTTGCTGAAGGCCACACTGGTAAGACCTAACACTGACTCAAAACAGTATCCTTAACTTATTCAGCGAGGGTCACCGGTAATATCCAGTACTTACAGCTGATGCTGGGGACTTCTGTTTCTTCTGTCAGGCATTCTTATACATGTTAAACCTGAAGCTGGTGTAATTACCAATAATATTTTGTGTTTCTGTGTTACACACGCATTCTAATCTTAAAATTCTCAACCCCACCACAATTAGTACCACATTCAGACTATGAGACTGGGATAAACTGGCATTATTTCAGATATTTCTTAAATTGCTGTCTAACCAAGACTCTTAGAACGTGTCCCAAAAGGTAGAAAAACCCTTTGTGCTTAGCCCACAAGCTAGATATGGGAAGGAAACTACTTACTCCTAGCTTATAGCTTTATCCTCCACCTCTCATCCCATTCTACAGCAGTTGGGGAATCTGCAAAGTCCATGCTTTGAACAAGAAATTATCAGCTTTATCCCTCCTCTTATTTCCACCTTCACTGCTCCCAATTGGTTGGGTTGGATCCAGCCTGGGACTACAAATCTTTTCCCCAAAAGCTCATGATCCATCTTTTCTAAAGCCAGAGAAAGATCCTTTGCATGGGCGAAGTTCTCCAATGGCCTTAATCCTTAGTGCTCACAATAGTAAAAGGAACTAGGATGCTCTTATTAAGGGAAGATTCTGAGCTTATCTAGGAGTTTCCTCTAGTCTTTCTGCAGATGAAACTGATAGGTTTCTGATACCTACCATCTTTGATTGGGCTCACACCACAAGATGCCTCGTTCTTTTATGATTTCTGCATTTGGTCATGCAGCATGGTCATTTGAGACTCTCTACACCTGCTTGCTTTTCTCCCAACTTTCTATGTTCCACTTCTCTTTCCACCCTTCCATTCTCAGAGCTTCACACAAAAAAGTGTGTCATATCATTGTAGACTGGAAGTTTCATCTTCTCTCTGCTAGGTGGTCAGGATCTTATGATGAGTTTACATGAGGTTTTTTCACGGGCTAGGGATTTGTTCTGCTATTGGGAGTCAGTCAAGTAGAAGTTTGTGCTAAGCAAAACAGAGTGAACACAAGGGCTATTCTCTTTTTGCACAGGCGCCCAAAGACTGAAACCTTAAAATCTAACCTCCTCAAAGTATAGAGCCACAGCTACCTAAATGCACTAACCCTTGAACTTCTACCATGCCCTTACTCATAAAATAGAGGAGAAGAAGTCATAAAAGATCGATTTTAATTCCTTTAATTTTCAGATATAGGAAGAGAAAACACTAATATTATGAAATTTTCTGGCAACATCTTATTTTGATGCTTTCTGGCTTGGAGGACTAAAGGAAGAAAATTAGCCATGTAGTCAACCTCAGGGAAAATGTATAAACCTAGCTTTTGGGATCTGAGGTCAAGAACTGTAGTTGCCTGGTACTACTTTACTTGGCTTAATTCTCTCTGGCCTTTGTAACATCTAAATAGTGTAACTATATCAGTCAAAGTCAAACTAGGGACTGGAAACCACTTAAGTATTTCAAACAGAAAAAATACAATGCAAGAAATTCGTTACTCAGATGATGGAAGCTCTGGAAGCCACAAGAGGTACAAGAGGCAACCTGGAAATCAGCAGCAGTTAGAATCCTCTACCACCCCTTGGCTGGAAGGACAGAGGAAAAAGGTGGTTTTACTGGCGCTTAAGGACTGGGATCACACGGTGAAAGACAACCACTGCAGGCTACCTAGAAAGAGCTGGAACCAACAACAAGATGCGGCCATGGCAGCGGAGCTGCCCAAAATGGAGAAGGGGTAAGGGTCAAGGGGAAATTCTATTTTTTTTTTTCCCTCCCTCTCACCCTCTAGTCTCTTAGTAGTGGCTCGCATGGGCCAAACCCATCCAGAAGCAGATAATGTGGGATGCTGGCAAATTCAGCCTGATGGGATCAACCTCCTTCTTCCACAATAAAGAGCAGACAATGGAAAGGATAAATGTTGAATCTGTGGGAAAGTAAGCCTAGGACCAGTGTGAGACACATCACAAATGAAGAGATGGTGGGACCTGATTTTAGGACTCCTCCTTCCTGTAACGGAAAATTTGTAATCAGGTTGGGAAGCCCTCTGCCATCGGCGGCAGCTAGAATGGCAGGCATGGGATGGACATAAGCAGTTTGGGAGAGCTTTGTAACAGTGACTTCAAATTCTCAGCCTTCTCCCATGAACCACCTCAAGGCAATGACCCTCTAAGCTGATGCAGTTCTCCTTTGTTCGGACGTTGTGTGTGAGATGGTCTCTTCTCACATTTCCCTAGTGTGCTCCAAGTCACAGTTCATTTTATTCTTTGCCTGCATCACTCGCTTTTACACGCCTTACAATATCATATGCTTCTGGTACCCAGTGGTGTCTGGCACAGGTTGTCTATTGCAAGGTGTCTTTCCCTCTTCCCAGTATAGGAGCCAGAGTCTTTTTTTCCTCCCACAAGCCCATCTGCCACTTTACCCAGTGATCTTTGTTGCCTTTCCTAGTGCTAACTCTCTTTAAAAATATGAAAACAGTTACTGTGGAATTCTATGCAATCCTCCATGGCCCCCTTCTTCCCATAACTCCAAATGAAACTTCCTGTGGGGGAATAGCCCCATAAGCACACATTATGCAGCAGAAGAAGGGCTTTCTGGTTGGATCAGTCAGAGTTTACTCAGGAGCACAGAGCCCATTCCAGGTACTCAGGTAGAAGGAATTTAATATGAGGAACTAGGTACAATGGTGCTGGAGGTAGTAAAAAACCAAAGGCCAATAAGGCAACAGCTTGAATTCACTACTGCTAGCTAGTAGGACAAGAGGGATAAAAGGAATAATTGGATTAATTATAACCCAAGAGTCGGAGCCATCCACAGGAGCTCACTGATAGCAGAGATTTCCTGTTGGGAGCAGGAGCCAAGCTGGAGACACAGCCCCTGCCAGAGCCCATGCAACAGACAGGAAAAGGGATACAAACCTGGCTTCTTCCTTCTGTCTGTCCTCCAGTCTCTCCAGTGGTTTTCATTGCCTAAACCAAGCCAGAAGCCAGTTAGCAAGAGAGTCCAGGAAATGGAGCTTGCAAAGGAAGGGCAAGGGAAAAATTTAAGAGCAAACAAACAAATAACCCAGCATACAGGTTACAATATTTGTTCTCAAGCCTTATACTTTTTGGTAGTTCTGAGATTTCTACCATCTGCTGCCAAAGCTTTTTGGCTCCTTAGAGGTCCACTATTGATACCCCAGCATCTTCCTACTAGTGGTTTAAAAGACAGGCAGATACAGAGTATCATGGGCCTGGGTCTAGAATATTGGTCTGGTTTTTCATGCAAAGTTAAGCCACGATTTAGTAATTTTCTGTGAACTCTACCCTCCGTCCCCTACTTTCAATGTGCCACTCCTCACCCAACTATAACTGTCTATTTATAGCCATAATATGTGGGAGGGCACATTGGTGGAATGCTGATTTGCTAACAGAGCATGTGTGCAATTGATTGTGAAGATTGTATACATTATTAATATATCTTTCACTTTTAGTGACTGGCTGGTCCACCAAGGTACCTCTATAGCTGGTAGGTCCCTCTTTCTTCTACCACTCTCCTTCTTCATACTATTATTTTTCCCTTTGTTTACATTCATGGGGTCTTTTATGCTTCCTTGCCAGTTCTAAAGCACATGTAAAGAACAGATATGTCTATGTAAATGATTTATATTTACTGTAAAAACTTATAAAATATGAATTATTAATGCCATTTCTAGGGCCATAATACTTCTCTTTCTCTCTCTCTCTCTCTTTCTGTGTGTGTGTGTGTGTGTGTGTGTGTGTGTGTGTGTTTCTCTCTCTGAAGTGTGACCCTTCCTTCAATAGGGTATAACTTTCTCAGATTGATTCTGCTTCTTACTCAGGAGGGATTATTAAATTGTGCTTATTTCGATTCTGTTTGTAATCTTTTTAGTATTCTGTTTTTCCAAACTGGATTGTTAGATTCTCTAAGGATCCCCACTCCCTTTGTTCAGAGCACAGCATTTGGTGGGCTATAAAACAGAAGAGCTCCTTCAGACTTGTTTGACAAATGAGAGGAGAGGGGCAATGATAGCAGGAGCTGGTACAGATAAAAAGGCTCTCGATCTTGGGCCAGAAGGTGCTACCTGGCACCACCTCCACTTCCTGCTTCTGCTCAGGAAGGAAATCTGAAAAAACAGGGAATAGTCCTTGCCTTGCTTGCCTCACTCACAACCCCATTTTTTGAGAACTGACATCTTGTTCTCAAGATGGGACATATACTTGTCTCTGTTTCTATTGCTCCAGCTCTTGTCCATGCCACCCAGACAACTACAATGGCCTCTCCTTAGTTACTATCCTGTAGATTCATTTTGCACTAGATAAATGGAATCCTGTAGTTTTCATTTTGAACAATTTCATCTTTGGAATCTTTTACATAACATGATGTTTGTGGAATTCACCATGTAGTAGCATACAGCAATATTTAGTCATTCTTTCTGCTGAATATTATTCTACTACTTTTGCCAGTTTGAATGGATTTCTATTCCTTACAATCAAGTGGGCCATGACTAAGGGAGACAATGAAGCATGGAATTGTCTTTCCCAGAGAAACCACAGACGTGGAATCAGAAGTCCCTGAGGAGGCCTTTTCTGTCCTTCCTTCATCAAGCTGGGACATTATTTTCATTTTCAGAGAACTTCAGAGCAACACCGAGTTTCGTTGAGTGGGTTCAGAGTTCCATATGGCAGCTGTCTCAGTTCATGGCACGAGGCCAAAGGATGACAGTTCTTATCTTCTTTCATGTTCTTTTGCCCAACCTCAGGGAACATTTCTTTACCCTGTGATTGCTCATATCTGAAAATCTTACTCACACTCTACAATCTTCCATCAGCCCAATGCCATGTGGCGTTAACCTTTTGCATGCTGCAGTGTTGAGCTGCAAACCTGCCCTTTTCTTGCAGTAAGCCAAGGTGGCCATAAAGTCTTGAGGCAGACAGTGTTATTTTGTCATGTATGTTCCTCTATCAGCAAACCGTTTATTGTGTTTTTGCTTATCTTACAGACGTGATGGCTGCTTTGTAGAATGAAAATCTCTGTTATCTTTTTTTTTTTTTATAATTACTTAAGAAATTCAAGTTGTTCTAAGGAGCCAGGTGAAGCCACTGTGATTTGGGCAAGATTCCTGTCGTTAGGCATGTACTTTCAGACATACAATTCTGTTTGGCCACAGTAGAATAGAATGGGTGGTGCACACTTTCATTATATAACTACATCCTGTTTTTCCCATTGGTAGTAACATCTTAAAGAGGACAAGGAAGTTCAGGAAGGAAAATTTCACAATTTCAAGACTAGTCACTAAGTAAATTATTCTTTAGAATAAATCTGAGAGATGGATTGTCATATCAAAGCCAGTAGAAACTGAAGCATGACAATGTCAATACACATTCTTCCTAATATACTGCAGAACCATAGTTTTCAAAGCCTGCTTTTAATTTTGCCGGTTCAGTCTCTTCTGTCTTGCTGCCACTCTCCTCATGGGATGCCTCAAAATCCTACTGACTCTTGCCTGGCCATGGAGAAAATGAGGATGTTCACCACTGAGAAAGCCAGTTAAAGAAGTAACTAATGGATTATCCAGCCCATAGACCAAACAAAATGGGTATTACTTCATGTCTTCAAGTATCTAGGTACAAATCGGCAAAATGAACTCGCAGTCAGACTTCCCTGCTTTTCCTGCAGGGAAAATTAGTTGCAGAGAAAAACAGTAAATGGTCATTTGTCTGCTGGGAGTTAAAAGACTTACTTAGAGGTGAAGTCACATTCAAACTGGTTGATCCCATGGAGGCTGACTCTGTCCTGTGGGACATTTCTTCTGACCTGCTAGCTCTACTTTTCTTTTCTCTGTCTCTCCCGCTGTTCCTCTTTTTTGCCACCACTCACGGTGCAGATATAGGTTTTTAAGGCTGACGTTTAAATGACAGTCAGGGGCCAGAGGAACAGGAAGAAATGATTACAAAAGTAGCAATGAAGTACACATTTATCTGAAATTAAAAACAACTAATCACCAGAAATGACAAATGTTTAAATGTTAAAAGTGCTTACAGTATACAATATCAAAAAGTAACACCATGTTTTTTAATGAGCTGCTCTGTACTTTTTTCCTATATATTTGGCTATATTCCAGCTGATTGCCTTTTGATACAACAGTGGATATTATATATAATTTTTAAAAGAATATAGAAGATAATTTAGTTTTTAGGCTAACATGGTTTATCAAAATCTATTTTTGATTAGATGAAATGCATAAAATGCAAAAAACCACCTCAATCACAAGCACACCCATTCTTTTTAGTTTTTAGTACTGCCACAAGCTTGTGCCCTACAAACACAGAAATTCTGATATGTTTTGTTTCACTTGTTTTCCAACAAAAAAATATGGTGCATTTATAATTGTATATGTTGGGAAACTCAGTGTATTCCACTAGCAGAGAACTTGCATTTTTATAAGAACTGAATGCTCCACTTATAACTCCACAAACTGCAGACTAGCTTCGGAGTCCTACCTTTAAAGTTTTTTTATACTGTCCCATTATCTAGAGACAATGAAATTCTATTTCTATCTCTGCCATTTAGGGGTGAATAATCCTGGGTAAATCATTTAATTGCTCTCATCTGTGGTTTAGAGATAATTGGAGGCAGTGACCAGGGCACTTACTATCTGTACGACTTTGACACTACAACATATCGAAGATGTCATGCCCGGTGTTCGAAGCTTACAGACCCAGGCTAAAAATCCTGATAAAACTACTGTCCTGGCATCGAAGATGGAAGACATGGTAAATGCTGTTCAAGCCTTGTTTCTTGTCCACCGCTTGTACAGATGCCATGTCAGGTATGACAGGCCTTATTCTTGCCCTCCTATGAGGTGGACCCTGTACCTTCTTGTCAAGACACTAGATGAATTTACACAGTGGGCAATAGGAGTATTTCTGGAAGACATTCCTACACTGCAGTGGAAAACAGTAACTTATTATACATTATACATGTGACTGTAAACTACTTATTTCCACTAAATAATAAGTAAGTGCATTTCTAATACAACTTTCCCTTCTACATATCATCCCCCAAGCGCTCACCCCTGTTCAACAGCAGCTAGCACAAAAGGAGTTGTAGTGGAACAGAAGTCAAAGTGGAAAGAGACAGCTGTCTTAATTGATTACGATACAATTTTTTTTCTGAAAATTTTTCAAAATCAAAAGACCATAGGAATTATTTTTGAAGTCTGTCCCAGGGTATGGGAGGGTCTGGAGGAACTAGGTCCCTGACACTTGAACTTCCTGGCAAAGCTTCCTTCCTTGATGCTGGCAATGGCCAACTTAGTGTCTGGTCTTCTGCTTTCCCAACCCAGAAATGAGAAGCTTCTGGCTGCTGAGGACGTCCTAGCCCTCAGGTGTGATGGTGCCATGTGTCCTGGAGCCCAGAGGCTGCCTGGGCAGAGAGGTCTGACGACACACAGAGATGGGTGTTGGCCTAGGCTTTCCAGATGTTCACGGTATGACTGATAGTGACTGAGGTGGGGCTTTGGAAACTGGGTCTTTTTAGCCCATGGATAAAACCTGAGATGTCATGCCCAGTGTACAAAGCTTACAGACCCAGCTCAGTTGACTAATAATAAGCCTTGCTCTGTGCATTTAACTCTTCAGTGTTTCCTCCCTCCCTCCCTCCTTCCCTTCTTCTCTCCCTCCCTCGCCCCCTCTTTCTTTCGTTTCTTTTCTCTTTTCTGTTGTTTGTTTCCTTCCTTCCTTCCTTCTTTCATTTAATCATCCTGATAGGACACAGAACTAAAAGCTTGAACCCTGGGTTTTTGTTCTGATCTACCATTCATAGCTGTGTGTCCTTGAATGATCCCTTAACACTTCTGAACCTCACTTTCATTATCTGTAAAGAAAGCAAGTGAGCTTGACAGTCTCTTGGTTCCCTTCCCTTATAACATCTGATTTTTCTAGGTCTTAATAGTACGCCAATTCACGTGTGATGTTGAAATATGTGAGGTTATGTTCTCACCACTAAGTCATCCCCACTGAATCTTTATAAATGTAAGCTAAATATTAAGTATGCAGTGTGAACCTGGGATTACACAGGGTGCTTCACATGTATATCTCATGTAATTCCTCAACAACTAGTATTTTAAGAAAAAATGTATCTGTCTCTTGAGATGTCTCAGATACTGTGAAGGGCTCTTCCAACAAAACTCATATCATGTAAGTAAATCCTCCCTTAAGAGATGTGTGATATTATTGTCTTCCTTATTTTAGAGAAGAAACTGAGGCACAGGAAGTTTAAGTGTTGGAGTGTCAAAGTCGTACAGATAGTAGGTGCCATGGTCGTTGCCTCCAATTATCTCTAAGCCACAGATGAGAGCAATTAAATGATTTACCCAGGATTATTCACCCCTAGATGGCAGAGATAGAAATAGAATTTCATTGTCTCTAGATAATGGGACAGTATTAAAAAACCCCACTCACTTGAGGTTCTTTCTAATTAACAAATGTAGTTGGCAATTTATTACCCCAAGAGAAATGCTTTTCCTCCTTGATTTTAGATTTATCTGTTGTTAAAAGGCAGGGTGGGGGAGGGGACAAAAGTATCAATTTTGTATAAAGAGTTAGGAAATTTTTGAGTTTTTCAGATTATCACATAATCTTTGAATCTGGTTTCATTCAGCAATATTTTGAAAACTACTCAGGCCAAAAATCTGTATAAAACTACTGTCCTGGCATCAAAGATGGAAGAAATGGTAAATGCTGTTCCCTGTATCCTAGGCATTTCCCTGGGCTTAGATAGAATTTATTTCAATGTTCCACCAGGTGGTGCTCTGGTGAAGACAAGGTTCTCAGCCTCACCCCTTGACTTTATGCTTGGCAATATTTTGAGCAGATAAAGTCATTACTTCTAAGAAAGAGGCTGCCCAGTAAAAGGAATATGGTTGCCCATCTTGCCAATAAGACACAATGTGCACACAGAGAAAAGTCCACCAACAGGAATCCTCAGATGAAGGACAATAGTCCCTGAAAAAGTCAGTCCCTGAGCATCTTCTAAAGAACAGCAGTCTTGGTTGAGTCTTATAGGATAGAATCAGGACTTTGGAGCTTGTGTTTCTGCTACTAATCTATGAGTCATTTGGAGATTCTCATTCTTCTCTGGACTGCAGTGTCCTCACCTATAATATGTGTATATGTGTACAGGGGTGGTGGGGAGGGGGTTAGACTGTGTCAGGCTTCTTATATAGGGGGCTCATAAGCTCAGTCAATGGAATTTGTGTTCTCACCTCCTGAAGTTGTGAAAAAAATTTGTGTGTACACATATTTTTCTGGGAAGAAGATCTATTGCTTTTGACAGATTCTAATCAGAGGCAAGGGGTCCTAAAATGTTAACATCTGGATCAGATCATTGCTAAGGTCCTCTCCAAACTTCAGTATTCTATGATGTTATAATCTTTCTGGGAAGGAATTTGTGGCTGTCAAATTAATTGGATGACATCCCCAGCTATGTTCTAGCTGCATCCTTTCTTGTGTACTCTCCAAAGGTTTTGTTAAGGCAGTCACACCTAAGTTCAAGGAGTCCTGCAACACCCTCTCTACTAGATTAGGTGGCACATCATGTGACGGATGTGGTTCATTAGAAAGCCAAGACAGACCAGAGGAGCTGTGAGAGCAACTAGCCAGATCCCACAGGAGCTCAGTGGTGGACACAGGTGCTAATTACAATCCTTTGGAGGAACAGGATATGCATTTTTTGGGAGTGGGTAAGAATTTCTGGTTAGACAAGCTCCAAATTCTTTGGCCTACTTTGAAGGCACTGCCAGTTCCATTGGCTAGGATGAGATTTTGTTTCCTGATGAGCACCGGCTCAGCCAGGAAGGAAGGCTCAGAAAAGGAGGTGTGGATATTCTCTGGGGAAGAATTGTCGTACAAATAAAGGCTCCTTCTCAAACCAAGGTGTAAGTGTGAGGGAGTGTCAGGGTCCCACCTTTCTGGCTCAGGAAAAGAAATATCTCTTACTTTTTTTACAGGAGTAGGTTTGGTAGCTGAGTAATGTAATTACGTGGATTACAGATTAACAACAAACACTGAGATTTCAACCTGTTCTGGATATACATTATTTGTGAGGGGTGGGGCTTAGAGAAAAAAGGGCAGGAATATTGGTTGGGATGTAGCCAATGGGAGAACCCCATTTTTAAACAGAGAGTGCAGTCCAAGTATTGCACCCACAAGAGGAATTCAATGTATGGAGATGCTGGGAGTGGAGATCAGTGCCTGGAAGAGAGGAACTGGGGAAAAAAGCAATTCCTCCAAAGTCTCTAAGTCAGCATATTGTCCAGAACGGAAATTGAGTATAGGAAGGGAGATCCTTTCTTGGACTTTGGAAGATCTAGGCTGGTTACGTTTCAGAATGATCAGACCACCTTCCCTACCTGTGGCCTAGACCAATGGTTCTCAGCCCTGGCTCTGCATTAAAATCAACTTTTACAAACTTAGCAATGTCTGGGGCAGGTGTGGTGACTCACATGTGTAATCCCAGTACTTTGGGAGGCCAAGGCAGGTGGATCACTTGAGTTCAGAGTTTGAGACCAGCCTAGCCAACATGGCAAAACCCTGTCTCTACTAAAAATATAAAAATTAGTCAGGTGTGGGAATATGCATCTGTAAATCCAGCTACTGAGTAAGCTGAGGCAGTAGAATTACTTGAACCCAGGAGGCGGAGGTTTTTGTGAGCTGAGATCATGCCACTTCACTTCAGCCTGGGTGACAGAGTGAGACTTTGTCTCAAAAACAAAGTCTTAGTGATGTGTTGGTCCCACCCTACATCAATAAGTCAGAATATCTGAGGGTGGAGCCTGAGCACTGCTACTAAAAAAATTATCTCTTTGTGACTTTAATATGCTGCCAAGATTGAGACCCACTGGCCTAGACCAATGATGGCAAACATGGAACATGCATGCTCCCAAGTTCATGGAATGTGTTTATTTAATAATTACAACATTCTCTGTGCACTACAGAACTTGTGCACAATGTCTGGAACATAGCAGTTGCTCAACAAACATTTATTAAATCTGGTGATCTTTGGGGGCAAGATGGGGTGTTGATATCTTTCAGCTCAGCACCCATTTCAATTTATTCCTTTTCATTAAAAATCCAGCAAAAAACATCCTTTCTTTCTTTTTTTTTTTAAGATGGTTTTTCACTCTTGCACCCAGGTTGGAGTGCAATGGCACGATCTCGGCTCACTGCAATGTCCGCCTCCCGGGTTCAAGTGATTCTCTTGCCTCAGCTTCCCAAGTAGCTGGGATTACAGGCGCCTGCTTCCACGCCTTGTTAATTTGTGTATTTTTAGTAGAGATGGGTTTTCACCATGTTGGCCAGGCTGATCTCGAACTCCTGACCTCAGGTGATACAACCAATTTGGCCTCTCAAAGTGCCAGAGTTACAGGTGTGAGCCACCACGCCTGACCATTCTATTCACCATTCTCCTTTTATTTGAAATATTATTCCTCCTTTTTGTTGTTGTTGTTCTTTTTTCTAATTGCTTTCTTCCTCTGCTTTCCTTGGAAAGATACATACTAGCTCCAAGAAGTTAGGGTGGAAGTAAAAAACGTGGAAGGAAGGAGAAGAACAGCACTATCATAGTTTCCTTGATTACTGGTCTCAGAGGATGCCTTGGGGAGCACAAATCCCACACCAACCCCAAAGAAAAGGAGCTCTGTTATGGATCTCAAGAAAACTGGGCCAACCCAATGAGGCCGCCTTGGCCCAAGGAGGTGGCAACACTTTCAGAGAGATGAGTAAAGGAGATGGAAATAAAACTGGGACATGAATAAAAAAGAAGCTCTCTTTTGCTCCCACACCGTGTTGTCATCTGTAAGCAGGCTTGCTTGTGGAATGCCACAATGGATCCAGATAAAGAAAGCAGCCTGAGAAGCAGGATAGCTTTACCCCAGATTTCAGGGGAGAGAGGCATTACTCATCCCATGAAGATGTTCAGTCTAGAGGGCTGAGAATAGTGTGTGGAGGAAAAACAAAGTTTAAATTTCTTAGAGTATTTCTAGAGTAAGCCTTCAGTTAAGGGAAAAGGAAATCTTTAAGACTTATGCAAGGGCCAGTTCAATTCTCCAGGGACTCAGAGCCCTTCCTAGAAATAGTGTGCATTTGTCCCTGGCTACATAGGTGCTTCAAGATGTTTTCTTTTCATATACTTATCACAGTTTATTAGCATATATTTATGTATTGTCTCCTGTATTCTATTCTCACACTGCTAATAAAGACATACCTGAGACTGGGTAATTTATAAAGAAAAAGAGGTTTAATGAGCTCACAGTTCCACATGGCTGGAGAGGCCTCACAATCATGGCAGGAGGTGAAGGAGGATCAAAGGCATGTCTTGCGTGGCAGCAGGCAAGAGGGCGTGTGTAGGCAAACTGCCTTTTATGAAACCGATCAAATCTTGTGAGACTTATTGACTATCATGAGAACAGCATGGGAAAGACCTGCCCCCGTGATTTAATTACCTCCCATCAGATTCCCTCCACAAAACATGGGGATTATAAGAGCTACAATTCAAGATGAGATTTGGGTGGGGACACAGCCAAGCCATATCATCTACCTTACTCATTACTCTTTTGGTTCAATGAGGGTAAAACCATGAATATTTGTTCACCACTGAATCCCCAAAGCCTTGAATATTAGTATGTAGAAGTCACTCAAAATTATGTGTTCAGTGAATGAATAAATTGCGCAAAAATTCCCACAGCATTAATTGCCCAAAGAGGCAGAGAATGATTGGTAGTAGTTTATGATTATCTTATTTATGTTTTTATTTATCGAATCAGTCCTTTGTTAAGTGATTTTTAAAATTTGATTAAAAAATTTATAGCCTCTCTATGTGTAATATCAGGAGAGACATAAAAGACTGGGTGAGTCCTGTGAAGCCTCTAGGAGCTCATAGTCTAGAAAGAGAGTTAATGAAGCAATATTGAAAGCATCACTTAGGTCTCAAGGTACTCTGGGGATACACAGAGACATACCTTACCCAGACAGGTACAGCTTCCAGGAGAATATTTTGGAAGAAAACTAGGGCAAACAATGAAAACCAAGGGAAGGGTCAGCTCTAGGGAGAAGAATGCTTCCTTCCAGTTTGGGAATGAGTAGAGAATAGATCAGAGGAGTGAGCAAAAGTTTGGAGAGTGAGTTAGGCAACTGGTGAAATAAATAAGGAGAAATGGATGGAGACCTAAGACCAGGCAGTATGTGAAAATTGTAGGAAGGAATGGATAAAATGTGAGGGAAATAGGGTTGAGGACATTTGGGGGATGATGGAAATAGGAGCGGAGGAGAGACTGAAAAGGAGCATCTGAAGTAGTGAGAAAACCAGGCAAAGAGGTGTTGGGAGACTAAATCAGTATGCTAAACAGAAGGAGTGGTCTGAAGTGTCAAACACTATTGACTTTGGCGGAAAAAACAGCAGTGGTGAAATGAAGACAGGAGGCAGGTTACAGGTGAGAGAGGAGTGAAGCACTGATGTCTCTTTCCATTAAGATGCTCTACTCAGAAGAGAGAGGTAGGATGGTAGCTAGAGGGAGATGTAGGACCAAGCTACGATTTCTGAAATGGAAGAAAATTTTTGTTCATGTAGGCTGAGAGGAAGGATCCAGTACAAAGAGAGAAATAAAAGAGGAACTGGGACATGTGTTTTACCTTTTTGCAGTGGGTTCCATCTTTAAACACTTTTGTTGTTATCTTTAATGACTCTTCCTTCTGATGCACTGTTAGACTCTCCTGCTGAAGCAGGTGCTCAATTATACTGCAAGCCTCACACAGCATCTAACCAAATCTGACCTATCATTCTCACTTAGCAGGCTCCTGATAATTGGGTAACTTTATCTCTTGGCTCAGGTATTCTTAATCTGCGGTTCACAGATCCCCAAGGGGTCCACATATAAAATTATACCTTAACATAATTTATTTCATAATCTGTGTATTGTTTTACGCTTTTGAAAGGATATATTGGCTTCCCCAGTATGCCAAAGAAGTCCACGGCACAAAGATAACCCCAAACCCTTCATCTATATACTCTGAGTTATAGCTATGACCAGCTCTGTGTTTAGAAACTAAAAACTTTCTCCTCTTTCCTTTGGATCATCCATTTACCTTCTCTGTTCCAGATCAATGAATCAGGCAAATTAATAGACTTGAAATGCCTTCTGCCAGTTATTCCCAAAGATATGTAAGAATCACCTTGAGAAGAAGACAAAAGGATAGATTCCTAAAAGTCCATATTTCAAAATCCCATTCTTAAAAAGTCTGAATTTAGTACATTTAAGAAGGAAATCAAGAATCTGCATTTTTAAAACAAGCTCTTCAGCTAGTTTTAATGCAAGTAGTCTTTGGACAACACAAAGAAACATATCACTTATATTTTCCTGGCTTTAAAAAAAATATGTCCTAAGTATGCTTAATTCTATTGAACATACTCAGTTACTTTGAGAAATGTCAAATCCTCAGACTTAAATCTTTTCCAAATTTCCCCAAAGAAATGCTGCCATCTCTAATATTTACTCACGTGAACAAACCAACCTCCTTTGGTATTTGTTTAAACATTCTGAGAGGCTCATCACGTCACAGAGAACAACATACGAATCACTGCAGATAGAGGAATGGCTGTGTGTATGGAACATTTCAGGAAGGAGGGAAAAGGGAACCATATTCTTAGAAAGGTACAGTTTTAAATTTTTAGAAATAACAAAGCTTATAAATATAGGAAATGAGTTTAAGAGAAGACAAAGTGTAGTAGGTGTTGATGTGGCCAGGAAAGAAAAAAGCCTAAATAACACAATTAACATTTTTTTTTCTTCCTGTGAAGCAGCCACAAAGTAAACCAGGAATTTCCTCTAATACCAAACCATCAGATGGGTTTTCCTAGGGGTCACTTCCTATACCTGAGCAAAATTTCAAGTGATCCCAAGGGACACAGTATGTAAAGATGTCCCACTATGAAAAGGGCTCATGACTGCAGGATTCTTGGCAATACTAGTGTGAGTTTAGCCCGTGAATGAATTTACCTGATCTGATTAACAGTTCCAAGGAACAGTGGACTCACTAATCTTTGAGATCTGGGAAAACCTTGAGTGGGGCCTTCATGTTCCTATCTTTCCGAGTTGAAGAAGGAAATCATCCTTCATCTCCAAGTCAATGGTAGCAGTGGCTTCTATTCCCAGGTATGTCAAATTTTTGCCAACAAAGCTAAAACAGAACATTTCAGCACCTTGCCCCTTATAGAGGAATTTTTAAACCAGGGTTAGAAGTGGAGCTAATCTGGACAGAGGGAGGAGGTAATAAAAGACATAATATCTGTCTCCAGTGTCTGCACTTCAGTTAAAGCCCATATTTGAGTCATGAAGTAAGTTGGGTCTTTTGACTTCTCAATAACGTTGAGTTTCAGTAAACTTGCAAAGACATTCTAGAGGCTCCGTCAATACATCACTCAATCTATAACTCTTTTGGCCCCCAAACAATGTTTATTTAACTGTGCTTACAGGGTTTTTTGGTTGTTCTAGTAGGTACTTGAAAGCAGCTTTTTCATTTATAGAAAAAAAATTAACAAGAGTATGGAATACTATTCTCCAGATTCAACAAAACCATTTTGCTGTAATGACAGCCACTAACAGACAGCAGCCACAAGTTAAATAACACCAGCCAATGGTGGCAAGATAATATGGGGTGTAGCTTTCATGTGAGTCTCCAATTTAACAGGGGTTGAAGATAATCTTCAAGTTCATATTACTGATGACACTTTTTTTTTCTTATCAGACACAGGGTGTAATAATTCGTGAAGTAGTTTTGAGTTCACCTGCATATCTGCTCCTTTGGACCAGAGAAAGCTCTATGAGGAACATGTTCTTCCCATGTTCTTATGGTACAACAGGGCTCATATTTTATTGACGGGTTTTTTAAAATAATGGTAAGTAAAAAATACAACTTTAGGCTTTTCCAGAAGATAGTTGATTACCATCCAATAGTCACCTGCTCATCCTTTTCTCTTGTCTGTAAAGTCCTCCCCTTATTATAGGTATGGAAAATGCCAGACAATCTTTTCTCAAGTCATCCTTGCAAATAGGTTCAGGTCATGTGACCATAACCCAGCCAATGAGTACTGAGGGAGAAGTCTGCACCGAAAATTCCTGCAGAAAGATTTTATCTTCTAATAAGAACCTGATGTTTGAGAAGTGATTCCTTACCTCTTTGTCTGCTGGCTGTACAGCCGGTTGTGCCAGAATACGTGTTCACAATTGTTGCAGCCCCCTTATGACTATGAGGGGCAAACTAAGAGATGGACAGTGAAGTGCCCCAACATGGTTGATCTGCTCAAGTAACCAACTCTGGAAACACCTGCCTCTGGACAACTTATTAAATGCAGTCGAGTAGCTGTTCTTTGCAGTCAAAGTCTTCCCAACAATGCTTTTCTAATTCATTTTAAAAATGTGGCTGGGCGCGGTGGCTCACGCCTGTAATCCCAGCACTTTGGGAGGCCGAGGTGGGCGGATCACGAGGTCAAGAGATCGAGACCATCCTGGCCAACATGGTGAAACCCTGTCTCTACTAAAAATACAAAAATTAGCCGGGCGTGGTGGCGCACGCCTGTGGTCTCAGCTGCTCGGGAGGCTGAGGCAGGAGAATTGCTTGAACCCAGGA
>CAUYLG010010926.1:0-14398 GCA_963573385.1 Cacajao melanocephalus | reverse complement strand
GATTATAAATCGTTCTACTATAAGGACACATGCACACGAATGTTCATTGCAGCACTGTTTACAATAGCAAAGACCTGGAACCAACCCAAATGCCCATCGATGATAGACTGGACAGGGAAAATGTGGCACATATACACCATGGAGTATTATGCAGCCATCAAAAATGATGAGTTCGTGTCCTTTGCAGGGACATGGATGAACCTGGAAACTATTATTCTCAGCAAACTGACACAAGAACACAAAATCAAATACCGCATGTTCTCACTCACAGGCGGGTGTTGAACAATAAGAACACATGGACACAGGGAGGGGAGCATCACACACTGGAGTCTGTTGGGAGGAAATAGGGGAGGGACAGTGGGGGATGGGGAGTTGGGGAGAGATAGCATGGGGAGAAATGCCAGATATAGGTGAAGGGGAGGAAGGCAGTAAATCACACTGCCACGTGTGTACCTATGCAACAATCTTTCATGTTCTTCACATGTACCCCAAAACCTAAAAAGCAATTAAAACAAAGAAAATATATGATAATGATACGACATAATGGAATTGTTTACTTTATTTGGATTTTGTCAATGTGACCATAAGAGATTCATTTTTATAAAAGTATTTGTGAGTTTGATTTTTTTCAAAGTCTTGTCTTAATCTTTTAATGTCTTAATACTTTCCTTTTGGAATGCTTTGTGTTATTATCCCCGTTGACTTCATCTTTTTCTCTTTTTAACTTTTATCTAACTGGTGTATCTTCATCTCCAATATCATGTTCAAACATTTCATGAAATCCTTCACTTATTTTTATTGTATTACTGTTATTAATAGATGCTGGTCAGAATCAACCAGAGACTGAGCGATGAAGGTAAAGGTTAGACAAATAAGATAATAGCAGAATTAAGGAGAGAGGGAGGTTTTAAATATATTAGTAAGAATAGTTGTTAAGATTTTGTTTTTTTCTATGCAATTTCAAAGCATAGAATCAGTTGTTGAATGTTCTAAAAATGCAATTGCCCTAGTGATTCCTTGTGAAATGTTTAAAGGGCAACTCACTTTTGCTGTCATTTTATTCAGAAGTGATTCTCATGTACTGAACTGCTATTATGTGCCAGGTGCTATGCTAGGAGCTATATGTGTACATTACTCTACATAATAATTTAGTAATCAGAAAACCGAATCTCAGGGCATCTCCTGCTTTCTATCCACTCCTCCTGTGTTCCCCTGACTCACCATGGGCAACATGAGCCCCACGCAGCCGCCAAATGATAGACATTCTCTCAACTCCACACAAGCTCCCAGCTCTTCCAACACAAGGTTAATAGATGAAGCTACTACTAGGATTTTTCTTTACTTCTTCCGTTTTTTTGTTGTGTTTTGTTTTGTTTTGTTTGAGCTCTTTGTAGAAGGTTGCTCCACCAAATTATTTTTTTCATTAGCTTGGCAAAAATTCCCTTATTAAAGATTCATTTCCTTTAAAATTTCACCCGGCCTGCACTTTGCCAAAGATCAGTTTTTAACAGCTGAGAATGATAAAATAGCAGTGGATTTGACCCTTGCACCCTTGCTTTCAAGTCTGAGTGATTTAACCTCTCAGGCTCAGTTTACTTCTCCATAAACTGAGTAAGAACTTCATGATGAGACTTTCAACAAAACTCAGAGAGAAAAAAAATTGTGTAAAACTGACATGGCAAGGTTATGTAAGTCATTATGTGACAATCTAGAGGAAATATCTTAACCTGCAAGTGAAAATTTACTTGAAAATCATGTACCCTAGTCTACCTACCTGATGAGATTGCTTGTTCATTGTTTGACAAGTTGAAGAAGATTAAGATAATATACATAGTAACTTGAATTGGGATGTTTTACCTGCAAGCAACAGATAACTGCAAAATATAACTTTTTTTTTTTTTTGGAAAAGGGGGACATTTGTTATTCTATATAACAATAATTAAGATGGGCAGAGTGTGCCAGGACTCTGCTTCTACTACATATTGTTCCTGGGGACTAACCTTCTCTATTTTAGGCTTCACCTTCTGTCTGGGAGCAGGATGGCCACACAGATTCCAGGAATCACACTTAGCCACAAACATCAGGCAGGCATGTTCTTACCTCAGGGCTTTTGTAACTACTATTCCTTCCACCAGAGATAGGCTTCCCTTGTGGCTAATTTCCCCACTATAGTCAGGTCTCTGTCTGAAACTCATTCTACTGACAAATGTAAGGGCTTTTTTTTTGCCCACATGGGTACTTTTTGGCACACCAAAGATTATTCAGACATTTAGTCAGTTGTAAAATAAATATCCAATTTACTAAAGTTATTGTTCTTTAAAAATCACATTCTTAATAAGTTTGACTTATATTGTTTATGATGTCTATTTATAAAGCTAGTAATTATAATAATTATCTTTAAGGAAACTTTGATTAATGTTTGCTCCCATCTATAATCTTAGTTATGTTCCATTAAATATTTAAGGTATACTTACAAATTTGACATATTTAATTTGCTCCCAAGTACTACATTTGTTTATCTAAAATGACAAACATTCCCAAAGTAAAGTGAGAATTCTTATAAATATATTGAGGTTTACATGTTAAACAAGTCAGAGAGTAGATCTGTCTAATAGACTATGTTCTCTTTAACATTACTTGTATTACCAAGTGCTTGTATTACCAAATATGCCTAGATTTTTAAATATAAAATATAAGCAGTATAGGTTTTATTTTCTTGTTCCAAATATTCCTAAAGTTAATTATAAATTTATTGATGGTTATAGATGGCTATGCAATAAGGAAACAATTATATAATATTACACAATCTTCAGGAATACCTTTCCAAGTAATTTTTGAGGTTGCTTTCTCAGCTTGGAAGCCTGAAGTAACCGAAATTTAATAAAATCTGTTCATAGCCCACAATTCATGAGGCAGAAGAAAATGTGCTCATCTATGTCATGCCTTGTTTTTGAGTAATATCAATATTAATTTTTAAGTGAGAATAAAATATCACTTGAAACCTCCATCAGAATGGTTATATTATTTGAGTGAGTTTTCCTTTTCTCTGCTACATGATATATACACATAACTTTGCTATGTAAATATTGAAGATAACTGGATGTAAAAGGATCCTACATTCTTTTTATATATGCTGTCTCTTAGGATCATACAGAAATTATAGTTATTAAAATAATACTCAATTGTGTTCTAGTCCCATCCCCCTCCAGCTTTTTATCGCAATTTCTATGTCTACTTAATATGCAGGTCTTTGCTGATCACATATATTGACATAGGGTCTTTTTTCCACATGTCTTTTTATCACTTTACCTGGCTTTATTTTTCTTCATGACACTTTTCATGGCCTGAGATATTACTTATTGACTTATTTATGTTTGCTGTATTTGTTTCTTTCCTCTAAAATATGAGCTTTAGGAAGTATAGTGACTTGGATTTCCTCCTGTATCTCCAGTTCCCTGAAGAGTGCCTGGCACATAAGGGTCAATCAAAAATAATTGTTGAAAAGATGAGACTAAAAGGGGTCAGATGTGCCTCCCATGCCTATTCATAAATGAATGTATTGGTAGAGGGAATAGGACTGCCATGACTATCTTAGATTGACATGTATTCTGGAGCTGGAGATGATTTTAATTCCCCATTATGTGGGTGAAGTGACAGGTCCCAAAGCACAATCATGGTTCTGTAGGTAAATAACTAAGAATGGTCTAAAGTGATTCTAACAACCAGATTTGGGTAGGAAGAAAAAGGAGGTAGAATTTGTTTTAGGGTGGCAAACAGACATACATATGAGTTAGAGGAAAAGACCTCTCCCCCTAAAAATGTTGGCATATCCCAGACAGCCTCACAGAAGAAACCACATGACTGATTTTGCCATGCCCTCTGTACTAGAGAATGCAGTTAAGATACCTCTTAGCCCAATCTCATAGTTCACATCACAGAGATTAAAAAAAAAAATTAAAACCTTAATTATTTTTACTAGAAATGTAGAAGAAAACCATTCTTGTTTCATGTTCTGGTTATTTCACTAGATCTTTTTCTTAGATAAACTATAATAAAGAATATAATTTTCTATTGATAAGTCTTCTTCAATGGAATCTTTAATAGCTTAAATACCATAACGTATAAAGCACTCCATCTCACTTTCAAAGACATTGGCAATTCTATTGAATAAAAGGTTGCTAAATAATGTAAATGATCAAACTGGCTAATAGAGAGCATTAACTGCCTCAAAATCCCTGCAAAAATCAGATAAAAACCATGTTACCCAACACAATATTCGTATCATACTGGCTTTGCAAGCAGTTGTTTGAGTGAGCTCTTCAATACAGAACTCTGGCTTGGATAGTTTTATCATATTCTCGCTTTAATCAACAGCATCCAAATGCATAAAATTCCTCTGTTGTAAGTCAACTCATCTATCCTTCTCACATAGTTATTAATTCTTAGATTAATAACATTAATACAATTATTATCCTAAATTGTGCAATGAGATATATGCCATATAGTTCAGACTGGAGACAAACAACACATGGGAATTGAATTAAAAAGGATTTAAATCATTGAGTTTTTCATTAAAATACTTGAAAAGAGACAAAAATTTATGTTGATCAACAGATTTTCTCTGAAATCAGAAATATATGAAAATGAACTTTCATGGTAAGAGTTAAAGGAAACTTATAGTTTTGATTTCAAAAGGAACCTTATAAAATAAAGTAACTTTTTATTCTTTTGATAATCAGAAAGCTGTATCCCAGATGGTCTAAAGGACTTACATACAGTCACATAAGGAAGGGCCTGAAGGAGAAGTGTGATCTTGGCTTCTAATCTAGTGCTCCTGCTTCCCTAATATGCTTGGTAGAAATCTATGGTAAAAATAAAATCTACCTGAAAAATAGGTACATATGTGAATCTCTCTCCCAGTAAAGAGCTTTCCTTTACTTTGACTAAGTATAAATTATGGTAACTTATTAATTCAACAAATATTTATTAAATGATTTATTAAATGAGTAGTACTCACAGGCATCATGAATAGAACAACTATTCAAAAAGACAAAAATTTCTCTCTCTAGTTCCCCACAACTGTGTGTGTTTTATTTGAAAGAGCACATATATTCCTATTAAAATGTAAACTTCACTTAAGTGTGATAACTACATATCTACCAAGAAGATATATAGAAAACAATAAATATCAATGCAACTGTTACTAACAATTAGATGTTCATTATTTACATGACCATAGACGAGATAGCAAAGGAGTTTAATTGCTTGCTAGTAAGACATGAACCCCTTAGATTAGACAGTCATTTTGTATACCTAAATATAAGAAATTAAAGGAAAGATAAATGTTATGACCTTTTCAGAGTGAAAGGACTGAGATCTCCTTTACTCAGCTTCATTGGGAAGTAGTAGCTTTCACATATTTGAATTTCCTAGATCGAGAGATCCATTCATTCATTAATTTGACAAATATTTGTGGAGCACTTCTTATTTGCGAAATCCTATTCAAGGGACAGAGATAAAGGAGAATACATTTGTGCTCTGTGTAGTCATGCACTTAATAGATAAACAAATACATAGATGTGATCAGGACAAGTGAAGAAAATTAATGGTGATAAGCATTTAGGGAGGGCCTGAGATAGGCACTACTTTAAACAGTTTGGTCATATAATGATTCTTCTCAGAATCAAAACACATTTTTTAATGAGTACTTTATAAATATATTACAAATGCATAGAAAGATTTTTAAGGATTGGCCCAATATGAATGTTTCAAAAACATAGGTAATCTTAATCTTCAATGGGAATGCAATTTATTGTTAACCATTTAATAAATATATTAATAAAATAAAATGTATACGTTGCAAACAGAATATTATATCTGAAAAAAGAAATATTCATATCGTCTTCTTACCTCAAGGCCATACTCCTAAAATTCCAACAATGGTTTTGATTGCTCTAGAAGTTGAGTATTGCCTGAAACACTTTTCTTGGTCTAGTCCTTGGCTAACATTCAAGTGTCGTACTTTCACATAATCTCTCCTTCCTGCTTTCTATGCCCATTAAATATTATTTGGGATAGATGTTACATATTATAAATATTGGAGGAAGAAAACATGCAGTGTACATTCTCATGAAAGTGATAGAAAATATGCATGTTATCAAATTCATAAACACGATTACTACAGATAGTTGTGATGAAGATGTTACAGAGAGAAATTGGTTTGGTTGAGTAAAGTGTAAGCAGGTACCTGGAGAAGCAATGGAAGCCCATAAGGGAAGGAAGGGCAATATGTAATATCTTTGGATAGCTGAATTAAAGAAGGAAAGGATGTTTATTGCCAAGACTCATGGAGAAGAGAATTCAAGTATAGATAATACAGAGTTTAAAGGCTCTGAGTCAGAAATGTTTATTATTTTACACAAATAGAACTCAGGTCAGTGTTGCTTGATTTTAGGAACTCAGTTGATTTTATGAGGGCATTTGAAAGAAGCAGATAGAAGCCAGATGATGAAGGACCTTGTAGACCATGTTAATATATTCAGAGTGCAATGGGAGCCATGGACATATTTTAAGCAGGGGAATGAGGTCTTCCAGTTCACATTTTAACACAGTTTCACTGGCTCCTTTGTACAGAATGGATTTCAAGAGATAAAGATGGAACACGGAGGAACCACTGGCAGGTTGTAAGACTTGTAAGATTGTAAGAATCCAGCTGAGAGATGGTGTAGACTTGACATAACACATAGTTGCAAAGACACAGAATTTATGTCAGCACAAAAGCTCGTGACCTGTTCATGGAACCCCTTTCATCCAAGCCCTAAACAGATATTGACTGAAAAGCATAACTACAAAAGGAAAGTCAGAACTTTCTTTTCATCTGTGACAGCTCTATTGACAAATTTTGTCTATTTGCAACTCTGTGTTTTGTCAAAAATCTATGTTTTAAAGATTGCTAATGAGAAATCAATGATGCTAAACAGTTCCTTCTGTCAATAAAAAACACAAATAAACATTCACAAATAGTCAAGATCATTTGTGTTAAAGTCAATAATATATTGAGTATATTGAACTCTATATACACATTAATGCATGGCAGATATAACTAACAATTGATAGGTTCTCATTATTAAAAATTGAATGACTTCAGATTTATGTTGAAAAAAAAAAAGCCCTGTAGGTCCTGTAGTGTATCATGCAGAGCCTCCACTTCAGAATGAGGCAGTCATTTGTTCATCTGCTGGAAATGTTGCTAACCAAGGACTTACAAGTCAGTTATTCTCCAGAACTTCCCCTAGGCCAAAGTGAGGTACCTTGTTTAAGGTCCTGTTTCATCCCTAGGGGACCATATCCAATGACTTGTCTGTGTAAGAGTTTAGACCTTGGGACCTTCTTGCTTCAACTTAGGACCCTGAAGGGCCATCCTCTCTTGAACTCTCTGTTGTATTGGCCAAGGCCTTAATGCAATTGTATCACAATTTCTCTTCTGACCAATCCTTTCCTTAATCCATCCAGGCATTGATATAAAGAACACTCTCTGATACGGTTTTGCTCTGTCTCCACTCAAATCTCATCTTGAATTGTAACCCCCACATGTTGAGGGAGATATCTG
The DNA here is from genome assembly GCA_963573385.1 of Cacajao melanocephalus. Lineage (NCBI taxonomy): Eukaryota > Metazoa > Chordata > Mammalia > Primates > Pitheciidae > Cacajao > Cacajao melanocephalus. Next base: position 6,789 of record CAUYLG010010926.1, on the reverse strand, counting down.
TAACACTCATGTGTCGAGGAAGAGAGGTGATTAGATTATGGAAATGGTTTCCCCCATCCTGTCCTTGTGACAGTGAGTGAACTCTCACAAGATCTGATGGTTTTACAAGGCAGTTTTCCCTGCTCTTGCTTCTTCTTTTCTCTCTTCTGCTCCCATGTAAGACATGCCTCTTCCCTTTCCACCCAGATTGTAAGTTCCCGGAGTCTTCCCCAGCCTTATGGAACTATGAGTCAATTAAACCTCTTTTCTTTATAAATTACCCAGTCTCTTTTCTTTATAAATTACCCAGTCTCTGGTATTTTTTTTATAGCAGTGTGACAACAGACTAATACACTCCCCAAGAAACTACCTCTGTGTAAATATTCAGTTCAGAGTCTATTTTCTATGGAAGCAGACCTAAGATTGAAATTAGTTATGAGAAGCAAAAATTGCTTCTGGATCCTCAGGGTAATCTGAGAGATTTTTCAGAAAATTACTTTCTTCTTCACACATAATTTGAATTAAATTGAACATTTTGAGCTACTAAGACATTCTACTTAAAAATATGGAATTAGTATTTTAGGTATATGTTAAGACACTAATTATTTGTTTATAAGTTTGATAAAATGTGATGTTTGGGCTGTTTTTTATCAAATTAGTAACTAGTTTAAATTTTGACCCCCATTAGAAAATTTGTGATTATACTTTGTATAAAATCTGACAGTGGCTTGCAAAAATTTTTCTAGTTGCAAGTATTTTTAGGAAGAAAGAGGTTTACAAGGCAGTTTTCCCTGCTCTTGCTTGTTCTTCTCTCTCTCCTGCTGCCATGTAAGACATGCCTCTTCCCCTTCCGCCATGATTGTAAGTTCCCTGAGGCTTCCCCAGCCTTATGGAACTGTGAGTCAATTAAACCTTTTTTCTTTATAAATTACCCAGTCTCTGTTGTTTTTTTTAAATTTTTTATAGAATATTATGACAACAGACTTTTCTGCCAGTGCTTAGTGTATTCTGTGGTCTCTATCTGCCACTAGAAATTAAAGTGCCTACAGACCTTGTACTCTGGTTGTGTAATTTTTAGCAAAGCATTTTAGTTCACTGTCTGTAGCGGGAGTCAGTGCAAATTGGAAGAAGAGTGGTTGGAGATTTAGAATCCTCCTGACATTTTTAATTAGCCTTGCCCATTGCCTGAGAGTACAATCAAAGTAAATATCTTTTATTTGCTATTTAAGATGGCTTCAAACTGCACCCACTATCCGTTCTTCCACTTTCCTAACTGTTCTCTGTATAGAAATTCTTGAATTACCACTGATCACCATCACTCAGGAAGACAATAAGCCATGTCATTTTATATTAAAATAGCCCACTAAATAAGAGAAAAATATCAAAAATTTTACTTACTTGATTTAAGAATAAGCACTACAGCAATGTGATTAGAAGTGTTAGTTTCAAAAATTTAAAAACATATTTTTCAATTTGATTTAAATGCCCATGTAATTGAAAAGGAACCAGACTTTCATTACATCAACAACTCTTCCTAGTCATGAGTACGTCCATCTACAGGGTCAAAGCATGCTAGCTTTCAGAATCATTAGCAAGGAAATAATCAAAAGATAAACCTGAGCAAAGAAGAGCAAGAAGTGGTTGAGTTTTCCCCAGTCCTGAATGGACAAAAGAAAAAAAAACATTAACTTATTCAAACTTCAGTTTTGATGTTTGGACTTTTTGAAGTGTTTAATGCAAGACAATGTTTCAGTCTGCTTGAAAGGAAAAGTTCGCTTTAGATGATAATCTTGCTACATTCGAATAAAACATAGGTGGAGAATGTGTATGTGCTTTGAGAGTGGTTATTGGCTTCCTATTCACTTGAAAATTACTTCCAGTGTCCAAGTTTATTGTACTACTCAATCTTTCATTAAAATTTCCTGTAGTGCTGGCTCAGAACTTTAGTTAACAAAAGTTATGGAGTCATTGTATTATGGGCACAATGTTCCAGTCATCAAAAAGCTCCTTTGGGGGCAAAATGTAAATATACTATCTTTAATCGATGGTGTGATTAACGACTAGGTTTTGCATTTCATTGCTGCTTTGCATCACTATCATGAAAAATAAAGCATTCACATTACTTTCCAAAGGTCACAGAAAAGAAGTTATTTTCTTGTTAAGATAAACTTTAATAAAGATGTTTTAGGCTTGCTTATCTCAGAATATTTATGGTATAGAATTTTAGAACAGTCACAAACAGAAATTTCAGTGAAGATTCATATTTAAGCTGGACATTTTTTTTCTTACTGTGCCTTGTGCCTCTGTTGTATATGGCTTAGAAGGGAGAAATGCTATACAAAATCTTTGAATGTCATTATTGCAAATCATATATACAGCAGTAGAAAATAGACTCTTGGGAATAATATTGCTGTGGTGGGGGAGAGGCAGCATGGGCCAAAGTAATTTAATTCATCTAACCTAAATCAAAATTTTAAGACTCACTCATGAAAGAAGTGTATGTATTGCTCCAATTTCTACTTTTTATATTTCAGGCTCACTTGTGTTCTTGTCTCCCTCTCAAATTAATGTTAAATACAAGGATCATAGCCTGAAAATTATTTGTTAAATAATTTAATAGACACTGTAAAAATTTTTTTTTAGTTTTCCAACTGCCACATGATTTTTTTTCAATAATGCATACTATTATTTTGCATATGTAGGCATAGAATCTTTTAGAAAATAGCTGGCATAATCTAGCAGACCCGATAATGTTGGGTGGCAGTTCATGGTGTTTAAAATCTACCACTGCAATCTTACATGGTATTTATTTATTCAAGACGAATAATAAGCTTCATTTCTCAAGGGCAATGCACTACAAAATGTACATAAAATTTTGTCTGCTGATTAACCTAACAGATAATAAAAGAATATGAGCATCATAAAATTTTTAAAAGTGTAAATGAGAAGGTAATACAAGAGGTGGGATTTACAAATCAAAAAATAGAAAGCTAATTGTAATACACCTTCTATGGCATTGCATTAGGGATAAAATACAAAATCATTTAAATTAAAACAGTGGTATTGTCTGTATTTGATATTATTTATTTTTTAATCTCAAGAGGTGAAAGTATAAAAATAGCTAAATGCTTGTGGGAATATTAAGGTCTAAATTATGTTAAACTCAAATGTAATTTTTACTAATACTATTGAGCAGTGGGAATAATTAGAATGATTTTGGCAAGGCTGGATACTTGAATAATTAAAGGCACAAGATTAATTTTAAGAGAGGCATCATTATCTAAAATTAAATATTAGAACCCTTATAAAAGGAGTAAGAATAGAGAATAGATGGAACCACATTTTAAAGTTATTTAGCCTCATTAGTAGCATAATTTCCTTTGAATAAATAAAAATTCCATTTGTATTAAATATAAATTTCGAAGTTTCATGATATATATTTGTTTTTTACAGAAAGCAATAATTGAATAATCTTGTCTATAATTCACAGTTCAAAAATAGCTTCCCAATTTATTGTCTTCTTAATCATTTTTGAATAGGCAATACTTGCAAATCATAAAAACTTAAATATATTGAAATTTAAGATTCTTTTCTTGCACTTTTCTTCCTGGGCCAACCTCTTCCCCCAGAGCAACTATTTTTTGTTTTTGCTTTCTTCAGTTTCTGAGATACCCCACATAGCTTTATATATTTTTGCTTAAATATTTGACACATGGTAAGCTTTGCAGACACATCGTTTTACTTCTTTCTTTTATTACTTTACACTGTATCTTATTAATCATTCTGTATTACTACATACAACTTTTAGCAGCAGCATAAGTTTCCATAATTTATTTAATCAGTTCTAACAGATAAATGTTTAAACTTGTTTCCTTTTTTAAACCATTATAAATAATGCTGAAAATATAATTGTACATATATTTTTAAATAAATACATGCATAAAATGATTTCTAGAAGACTAACTTCTGGTCAGAAGACACATGAATTAATAATTTAACAAATGACTACAAATTACCATCCAGAGAGGCTTTACCAATGTATATTTTCACAAGCAATATGTGAGAGAGCCTATTTCAAAACATATGGGTCAAAATATAGTGTTTTACAAGTTTTGATCTTAGCCAATGTGACAAGTAAAAATATAAAACATCTTTGAGGCTTCAATTTGCATTTAGGTGTTTAGTGTGATTTAGATTCCATTATGTTCATTTATGCTTAAATGCCATAGCATTTTCTCTTCTGGAAGCTGTATGTTCACATCCTATACTGATGGTAAATATTGAAACCTTAAAAACAGATTTGTGCTTCTGCAAAATTGGTGAATTATTTACAAGCATCTATTTCCCACTAGGTCCACATTTCCATTATTCACATATCTTTCATAATTGGTTAAGTACCCTTTTGTTGCTTATTGAAGCAAAGAGTCAAATCAGTTTTGAGTTTGGAAAGATGACTTATAGAAAATATGTGTTCACCACAGTAGTATCTTATTCCAGGGTCTGAGAAAAAGATAATTCAATCGCAAATGTATCTTACATATTAAAATTCAAAAAATTGAGAAAAGGTGCCCTTCTAATGGCAATTAAATAATTCATATAGCTCCAGAATACAGCACATATACATGATATTACACTTGGATTTCAGGAAGAACCAGTTTTAATGAATACCTGAATTTGACTGTCATCATTATATCTGTTGTATGCCTTTGATTAGAACTTATAGAGACCATTAAATTTGATTACTTTCCTCTGAGGTTTGCTTGGTAAAGGTGCACGAAAAGGTGGGGCTTGTAAATTAGAAACAGTCTCATGAATAAGTATGCCATTTATTTGTTACAATTTGGAAAAAAAAAAAAAAAAGAAAGAAAGCGGCAGGCCTGAAAGCTGCCTACTTCAAGTTCTGGACAAGAGTAATGATATGGAAGAAAAAACATATCTAATTTTGAATAATATGCCTGAGGAACTTTTCAGCAGAATCTGTTCACCATCTCTTAGATATATTCTCTGAGCTTTTTTGAACAAGTTTCAAAAAAGAGGATTTAAATCCCAATATATTACTATTGCTTTTCCCTGGTTTCTATCAGTTTAGCCTAGAAGTTTATACTGTATATTATCAAACACTGAAATATAAGATAAAATATTTTTATGATTCCTACTTTTCTGTATTTTGTTAATTAGAACATTAATATTAAAAATCAGATGCTTATTTCTCACTTAGAATTTGAAAATTTATATCATTTAAACTTTTATATTGTTGTGGATACTAAATTATAAGACCAAAAAAATCCACCTGAAAGATGGGTTAAATCCTTCTTTCTCAAAACCTTTTCTCCAAAACCATTTTAAAAAAGATATTCTGACTCTTGTGTATGCAAAAAATTCCAGGTTAAAACAAATGGCTTTTAGTTAGGTTGTTTGTGCTAGATATAAATCAAATATGACAACAACAAAAACATAACGCAAACTTGTTTGGAATATTAGTCACGTTCATCTAAGAGTATGAAGAAAATCCTAAGCCTCTCCTTATGTTGCAATAATCCAGGAAAAGAAAGAGAAAAGTGAAATGAAACCTGAAGAAAAAAACTCTTAGGTATAATATCTCCTTTTATGGAATTCTGTAATGAAGTATATTATTTTGAATTTTTTTCCCCAGGGCTGGGCTCATTGATTCACCTCTATAATCCCAGCACTTTGGGAAGCTGAGGTAGGCAGATCACTTGACGTCAGGAGTTCGAGACCAGCCTGGCCAGCATACCAAAACACCTTCTCTACTAAAAGTACAAAAATTAGCCAGGTGTGGTGGTGCATGCTTGTAATCTCAGCTATTTGGAAGGCTGAGGCACAAGAATCGCTTGAAGCTTGGAGGCAGAGGTTGCAGTGAGCGGAGATCGTGCCACTTCTTACCAGCCTGGGTGGCAAAGCAAAACTCTGTCTCAAAAAAAAAAAAAAAAGAAAAGAAAGAAAAGAAAGTGTCCTCAGAAAATGTTATAAGATAACCGAAAAATAAATATTATATTATTCAATTTTTTACTGGACCCTAAATATTTACTAGACCCTAAGTCAATAAATACTTGCTGAATAAATACCTATATATATATATATGCTTTCTAAATTGCCAAACTCAACTAGATATATAACCAAAAAGACAAAGAATGAAGAGTTCCTATGGTGAGGTCCTCTCTTACTAGATGAGAATCTCCATCATATTATGCATCTATTACGTTAAAAACCAAGTTGGTAATAGGAGCAGCAAGCTTAATTGAGGGTATAAAGAATAATAAATAACATTTAGAGAAAAGAGGATTATTGCAGAAAGATGTCATGATCTGTGGAGATTAAAAGGCTTAGGTTTCAAACCTGACTATGCCATTTACTATCTGTGTAGCCTTAGGCAAATTTCTTTACCTCCTCATCCTCTGTATCCTTATCTTTAAAATAGTTATAAAGTACAATCTATTTCATGAATGTGGTAAAGGCATATATTGATCACCAAATATCCATATGCTCCTGCCTCAACCCCTTGAAGCTGGGTGAGGCTATATGTATAGCTCTGGATAAAGGACTAGGAGTGAAGGTGATGTGTGTCACCTCCATACAGAAAAAATGTAACTTCATCAGCAAATGGGCAAGGGATATGAACAGACACTTTTTTTTTTTTTTGAAAGTAAGGAAAAGAGAGGAAAGAAAGTGAGAGTGAAAGAAAGAAAAAAAAAGAATGTATGAGAGAAAGAAAGAGGAAGAAAAAGAGGGAGAGAGAACAGGATTCTTGTTCTACTGCCCAGGCTAGAATGCAGTCTAAAAATGGGTATT